>JARYGA010008567.1:0-40539 GCA_030545235.1 Helianthus tuberosus
GAGGGGTTCGGTGTGCTAAAATAAACTTTTGTGTCATTCAGGGACTAAAAGTGTCAAAAAGTGCACAAGTTTGCATTTTCGCGCATAACCTACGTTCTGAATACATCTGGACATCCAAAAATTTATGTAAGCATGACTACATTATATTTTAGTGTTCGCTATAAGAAAAATCCATTCGTCGCGTCATTTGGATCGTTTTTCGCGCTTATGCGCATTCCGTCGTAATTAAGCGAACATCGCGATCGTACGGCCAAACGAACCGACAACGGAGATATTTTTGAGCATGTTTTGAGTTCCCTATACTTTAACTTCATTTTAGAGCCTTGAAATGTGGTTAACGGGGTTCAAACGCATCAAAAATCGCTTAAACAAGGTGCAGGGACCATTTCTGCAAAATCTGCCAAAACAGGGGCCTAGCGTGACGCGACGGGCCTTAGCGTCACGCGAGCCCCCTTCTGGACCAGATTCCATGTTTTTAACAGCGGGTCCCAGCTGTTCGATTCTCAACCACACATTCCCATGAGTCTAGTCAGATGATAAGGATGGATTTTTAGCCACCATAAGGTCCCGACAAGTGTACGCCTTGGATCGTGGCACGTTTTCCATGAAACAATCTTAACGGTTCTCCGAATACTATAAATACCCATCCACCCTCAACCCCAAAACCCACAAATCTGATTAATAAAGCTCTAAGTTGGAACCTTCGTTTCATACCTGAGCTATTTTGATCTGGGTTAGCATTCGGGGACCCTTCGTAAGTATTCTTTCGTTCTTTTCCTTATTTTATTGCTTTTCGAGTCAGAAAGTAAAACTTTGTTTGACTTTCAGCATTGACCAGTAATGGTCAATGCGAAGTTCGTTTGAACTTCGCAACGTGAGTGTAATCACGTTGGTCATAGTCCCTTGGGACTATGCCACTGATTACCACGTTGTCTAGGGTCGTAGGGTAGGCGATCTAATAAATCGCCTATACCTTCGAACTCGACCCATTTGGTCGATCATTAGGATCCGACCAAATACATTAGGTGACCATAGTAGGTAGGGAATAACCTTCCGAGGTTATACCCTATGGTCACATCGTTTAAGTAGTTGTATGATAGGTAGTTTATATGCCTTAGGTAAATTACCAGAATACCCTTTTCATGTATAATTGGTAATTAAGCATATGTAACCTAAACTTTTGTCACATAACTGATTATGTAACATGTCTAGGCATATAACACTTGTCATAGGACTAGTTAGACGGTCCGAACGCGTTTCACGCACACGACGCGTTAAAGTAGCATAAGTTACCTTAATGGGTCGCGATGGGTCGATAATACTTAGGTTAAGTTTCATTTGGTATGTAGGCTTTGTTAAACCATATCATATGAGTTCCTACACTCATGTGGTTTACAAACCCTCCTGCTACCCAGTCTTCCGATTTAGGTCCGGGTTATTTATGTAATTACCTATATTAGGTACCGTTTGATTCCGTGCTCTCTCTAGCTTTGTTTGGTTGTTGTTCAAGACCTCCAAGCATTCTCAGGCGAGTACATTCTGCCCCTATTTTACTGTTTTCAATTGTTTTGGGGTGACTCATATGTGCTAAATGTTTTCGATGTTATAACGATGGTTTCAAAAACAACTAAGGCGATTTATACAAAACTAATAACGATTTCATAAAGTGAACAAACTTGTTGGTTGTGTTTACATAACAAATGACATTCATTAGCGATGATCAAGCCGACCAGTATTAGGTTATGGTACCATAGGATCTGACTAATCCCGTTATTTACTATACCCGTGGTTATGTGTGGGTATGGTAGGTAGCGACTGAATCTGTAATTGTTAACTTACCCTATGGAGGTTTGTTAATACGAAAACGAGAAGCGACGAGTGATGAGTCACGAAGGTTTGAATGTTATTAGCGAGACGACCTTATAAGTGGTTTCACGACCTAAAACGAATTAAACGATTTACGATTGGTTTTCACACGATGTTTTAACGATTGGGTAAACGATTGGCTTCAAAGCGATATACGATATTATTTTGGTTATACATATTACATGATTTACATTTGGGCATGAACATTACTTTGGTGGTTTGGTTTGGATTAAGTGATTAAGTAACGATGCGTGTGGAATATGATACAAGCATGGTGGATACGCCGCAGGTACTTCCTATATATAAGTGTTTGTATGGTATTACATATTGTAGCGTTATTTGAATCATTTCAGTTTGATACATATAACATTTTATACAAATAACATACTTTTCACAAGACATTGTTTTACAAACAACTTATCTTATACAAACTCATTTTACATGGTTATTCATTTAATCATGCATTATTCTCTTATTTATACATATCACCTGAACTTATCATTGTTTTCAAATAATTTACTAAAACAAATGTTTTTGGGTTAAGAGTCATGGCTACGAGGTTTCTACAAATTATAACTCGCTTGATTTGAGTTGGTTAATTAAGTTGCAATATTATACTCTTTTCAAAACAAGGTTTTTAAATAAAGTATTGCAACGTCTAAACTAGCCATGATTTCGACACTCCTACAAAACCTATGTACTCGCCAGCATTTCTTTGCTGACCTCGTTTTCACATATGTTTCAGGTATTGTTGAAAGATATCGATTGATAAAATGCATGCTCACATAGGACTGGACAAGGCCTTAGTGACTCAATAACAATGATAGACTATGTTTAAATAGTGTATTTAGATTTCAAGACGATGTAATTATTCAATGTTTAATAAAACGAAACACTTTTTGGTATCCATGGTTATGAAACATTAATTCTGTTGCAACACGCCCCGATGTTTCCGCCGCGATTTGTTGTTTTACGCGGTCGGGGTGTGACAGCACTCCAGAAACAGTCGAAGGGAAGGAAGGTCATCAATTGAAGCAACTCTCGTACGCTACGTAATGGCATTACGTGAGGCTCTTGATGAGATGACGTCAGTAGAGGAGGTCCTAATAGACCGTATAAATTATCTTACGGTGGGGTTGGAAAACAGTTTTCAAGAAATCAACCTCTTGCACCAGAGGTTGAACATTCTTGTGACACCTCCCATGGAACCAATCCTCCCTCAAGAGGATTGGAACCTAGCACTTGGAGTCAACAATCCTACCGGATGGGATGACATTCCAGCGGAACCTCCTCTTGAAGATCTACAAGAAGTCCCGGTGGAGGTTGCACCCCCTCAAACCAATGCCAATGAGCCCGCCTTTCTTCTCCCTAGGGAGATAGAGGAATTGCTCGCCGACGTGTAAGGGACCCATGACCGGAGGAAGAAGTTCTTCGAGCCACATCCAACCGAGAGAATTATCTTTTCGGAAATTTTGCTAATAGAATAAACTTTAGGCTAGAACTTCTTGGTTTAGACTTCTTGTGCTTCTTATCTAGAATTTTAACTTTGTTAGGACTATCATGTAGTTTTCTCTATTTAATGGAATGATGGTTTTTAGTTAAAATGGTGTTTGGATGATGTTATAATGGGTAAAATACACTCAAGATGGTGAAGGATACCAAGGGAAACTTGAACCAGCTCCCCATTCACAAAAACAGGGCCACCCGACAAATTTTTCTTCATTACAGCAAGTTCAGCATGGGGCCGTGCTCGCCCAACACGGCCTGTGCTCAACCATCTGTAGAAAATGCCCAGTTCAGGTAACTGGACACGGGGCATGCTCACTGAACACGCCCCCGTGCCCAGGCCTCTGTTTCTTTTTAACTCATTTTGTTACTGGCGATCTAAACACGGGGCCGTGCCCGGACACCACGGGGCCGTGTCCAGACACCCAGTAACATAAATTTTTGCTGTTTCACACCTTTTTACACATTCAATCAACCTAAAAACTTAATGCCACACCCCAACCGATGGCAGAATCATCGGGGCGCGGCACTAGGCGAATCAGATTGCTCAGGAGGATCCATAACAACTATTAGCGACAATATTTAATGCGTTCATTATCCCATACTAATAAACAAATACAATCACATAAGTTATCACAGATGTTGTGTTCTCTCGAACAATACAAATCCAACAACCTAGATTTTTGTTGAGTTTCTAGACTCCCTAGCTTGATTGAGATAGTCTGCGATCTAACCTGCAACATACGTTAAAATAATGTCAATACAAAAGTATTGGCGAGTATACAGGTTTGATATATATAATAGCGTAATAGATTAAAAGTGTTGCGAATTTCTACATACATAAACGGGATACACGACATATATACTCACAAAACCGATACTACCAGCTAAGTCCTCGATGCTCGAATACGCGATGGCAAACTAGACCCCGTCGGGCGCAATAGTACTATACTAGTCATGGTGGGACGTCGCGAGTATAAGTCCTAGCACATATGTAACTAGCATCACATATAAATATGCACGTAAGTCATTCGCAAGTGATAAATAATTTAAGCATTTGTCGTGATTTGATTTGATAGCAACGTATGTTACACCCAAAACTGCAAAAGCAAAAAGGGTTCAAGTATACTCACAGTGCGTGTCAGCGAGAACACAATCTGATTGAATCGGTTAAGAGTGCGTCTGCGTTAGCCTAAACGTGGAATGGTATTGTAAGCGATGCACGGTTTAAGCAGGAATAGTATCGTAATGACTGATATCCAGTCGGATGGTGCTCATCCGGTCGGATGACAGCGGTTTGGGTCGGATGACAGACATCCGGTCGGATTACCTCATCCGGTCGGATAACAGTGGTTTGGGTCGGATGACAGACATTCGGTCGGATGGCATGTTGTCCGGTCGGATGGCATGTTGTCCGGTCGGATGGCATGTTGTCCGGTCGGATGGCATGTCCGGCTGGTTGACAATAGTCCGTTCCAACGTCCCGATCAACTGTTTTTGATGGTTTTTGGAAGGAATACATGTGGTTTTGCTGAGATGAGGTGATTTCGTATTAAACAAATAAAATCTCATCAGTTCCGACCCGTTCTAACGGCCGGGAACCACCCCGTTCCATCAGATCTGGCCGTTCTTGACGGTTTCTCATGTTTAACCCGAAATCGCACAGCACTTTGATTAGATACATAGATTTTTAGGTGAGATTGTTATAAAAACATGTGGGAATCACCCAGATCTGAGTTGTTTATGGTGAAATAAGGTCACACTTTTGAAGTTCATATGAACTCTTGGTGACATCATCTTTAAACACCTCAAATCAGTAGATTTCGCGATTAAAAGTTGAGTTTTAAAAGATAGAAAGGTGTAGAATTTAGTGTAGATCGAAGAAGTACAAGATTTAGGTCGAAATCTTACCGGAATCATGAGAAATCGAGAGAAAAAGGGTCCAAGAGCGTCTGGTCGAACAGCAGCAGTCACCTCAAGTGTTCTTGATGTGACTGAAGGGTATTTATAGGCAAGGAGGAGGAGAGGAGGTTGAGTATGCAGCGTCGGATGGCTCATCCGTTCGGATGGCAATCCGTTCGGATGGCCTATCCGTTCGGATGGCCCATCCGTTTGGATAGCCATTCCGGTTGGATCTTCGGTGCGGAGAACCCCACCGTTTTGAGCGTTGCGATAGTTTTTGGGTACACGTTTCCTATATTTAATTATTTTTATTATTAATATATATATTTTTTAATCATAAAGGGTCGTATATACGTACCCATACTTTCAAATATTTGGTGCAATAATCCAGTTGCGCGTGGTCACGGATGTGCTTCCGAGTTTTACAATGTGTTGTGACACAATGACTGACAGGGTACTACTTGCTCGTATTGCCATCATCGTCACGACGGCTGGAGCTATAGTACTCACCCGAGAGTCTTTGTTAGCGTTAATTGTTTACGTTGCGACACATCACGGCCATCGAGGATGGTAGGATAGGTCCTCACTCAATGTCATCGTGGGTATTGTATGTGCGATGCGATGTATTATAGTGATATAGTATGCGAAATATGCGAATATACTGCGAAATATCGATATATGCGATATAGGTACATTATGATCCGAATCTCTAGTGCTAGGCGTAACGAGTGTAGCGAGTAGTAACAATGCACAAAAGTGCGGGTTGTTACAGTCTCCCCTGCTTTAGGAAATTTCGTCCCGAAATTAATCCAACAGGTAGATTTGTGAGAGTTGTTCCGTATAAGTAGCGATATAGCGAGTTGAGTGACTGCGAGTTGACAAGCGTGATTGTATCGAGTAAGGGAAAGATTGATTTCGATAGCGGAGAGCGACATGATAACAAAAGTAGTATTCCACAAGTTAGCGTTCCAAAAACATGTCGAGTTTCGAAGAGGTTACCAATTCATTGCAATTAGATATTGAAGAAAGGAAAACTTGAACTTTTTCTTATAACGTAGGGTCACTGAGTCGATGTTAACCCACGTTGCAAGAAACGTTCGTTTTTGACATTTTAAAAGAGCTTTAGAAAGAAAACTGGAGTTAAGAAAATTCTCCTATGACATGGGTTCAAGCTGAACTTGATAATGAACCAACGTCTTAAAAAAGATTTCGTTTTGATGTTGTAAAAGCTTTAAGGAAAACTGGACTTATGAAACTTCCCTTGGACATGGAGTTAAGCTGATTCGATGTTACCTCCACGTTGTGAGGAAATTTCACTGGTCCACCGGTTTAAAAATTTTATAAAATAAGTTTTAATAGTACCAAAGGGTAGTTAACATCGAGCCCCACTTGGCACTTTCCCACGAAAGTTTGTTAATATGTTTAAAACACTTATGTATAGGAAGTACCAGCGGCGTATCCACCATGTTTTTCCCATATTACTTCCGTTTCATGAGGCGGTGTCACGTGTGCCGATAGGATATGGATAGAATTTGCGTTCCCTTGGTCCAATCGATAGAATGTCGGACCGAGTTGAGAGTAGGATCGGATAGATTAAACAGCGAGTCGAGTTGCGAACACAGCGATGACGGTGCGTGCGAGTAGCGTGACAACACGAAACATCGAAGTAGCGTGTTTGTTAGGCGACAAGCGATATGCGGGAAGCGAATAGTACGATTTCGATTAGATTTCACGTTAAAACCCACATGGCATGTTTCCACGAGAGTTTGTTAATACGGCGAAACACCACGTCTGACCATATTAGTTTTGTCCCGTGAAGCGATGTCATGCATACTAACACTACACTGATTGCGATGAATACCAAGCGATGAGCGATGATTGATAAGTGATAAGCGACACGCGATACACGATAGTGACAACCGTCGAGCGATAGGCGACAATTGTTGCGTTGCAAGCGATGAAGTTATGCGTGATTGATGCGATTTGATTTGGACTGATCAACACCACAATTTAACCAACATTAGACCCCACATGGCCTTTTTCCATGAAAGTTGGCTGATATGGCTAAAACACTTATATATAGGAAGTACCAGCGGCGTATCCACCATGCTTTAACCATATAAGTTTCATCTCGTGAAGCAAGGTCACGTGTGCTAACTTAACACAGACAGCACAGATATTGGTAAGCGATAGCGATAGAGCGAGCGATAGATTTATACACAGCATGCGATATAGCAATACACACAATAAGCGATAGCGATCCACATAATAAGCGACATAGATTCACATGATAAGCAATAGAGTTTGCGTGATACACCTTATAAACGATATCGATTGGGAGATAGATTTAGGTGATCAAGCGATAGATTCTAGCAAAACTGCGATTGAGTTGCGATGTAGACATATGACCAGTCTTGCGTCACTGTAATTGCCCTGCGGGGGTAGACTTACCAAAGTCCATCGATGAGGCGATTGCATTATGTTGGCAGACTTACGAAAGTCTTGCAGTGATGCGGTTTAGTTGTTACGCCTTGCGATTGAGTGTAGTGTGTTGAAAATAACCACAATAGTATAATAGGTCTAATAACGTTCAACTCCACGTGGCACTTTCTTCACGAAACTTCGGTAGTATGATAAAGCACACCTTGCTTGACCCCTACTACTTACATCCCGTGATTTGGTGTCACACTTTGTCGAGACGCTTATGGCACCTTAGAATTTACTACGATCTCCGTGCACTGACCAAAATAATCCTGTGTGCACCCGTGATTAGTCGTTCCTTGCACGTTTATCGTACCTTACTCTAAGAGTGTAGTGAGGGTAAAACACATTATATCGTGATATAGCATATAACTCGTGTGTGAATATAGACTAAGTGCGACATACGAGAGAGAATGCGAATCAATGTTGGGCATAACGGCAACATCAATTAGTAGGGACAGTTTCACACATGAAATTACGTCGAAAATTATATTATTACATCATTATCCTATGCTTGCTGGGTGTTCGGTGCTGAAGGATTTTGCTGGAGCTGCGGTTGTGGTACTCAAATTCATGGTTTAGCGCGACAGTTGTGGGTGAAGTGACCGTAACAGTTGCAATTGTTGCAAAAACGACAGTTAGCTCCAACCTGGTGGTGAAAGGTACACGTGTAACACTGAGGGTGAATTCCAGTGTAGGCACATTTTGGAAGTAGTGGAACTGATTGAAGAGGCTCTGGTTGGGGCAGTTCAGTGGTTGAAGAGTCCGGGCTTGAAATCTTTCGTTTGCGGCTGGGTTTGTTGGTGTCTTGCGAAGAGGTGTCGTCGTTGGATGATTCGTCTGGGGACTCACTTGCAGAATCTTCGGCCGAGTCGTCGGAAGGACCGTCAGCCACTTCGTCAGAAGAACCGTTAGCAGATTCGTCAGAAGAATCATTGGCAGACTCGTCAGAAGAGTCGTCGACAGATTCGTCAGAAGAATCGTTGACAAGATCGTCTGAAGAATTAATGACGATCGCTTGATAAGTTTGCTTGACAGGTTTCTTGGAGAAAAACCCTTCCATGAGTCGTTTGTTGTTGATTTCTGCGGCTAAGCGGTAGGCTTCTTCGATGGTAGTAGGTCTTGCAGCTTTGACAAAATCGCCCATACATTCAGGCAAGCCACGAATGTACTTCGCGATGGCTTTTCCTGGAGTGTTGACTTGACTTGGGCAAATTATGCTAAGCTGTTTGAACCTTGCGGTGTAGCCAGCATTGTCACCTTTGACTTGCTTGATTTCCCAAAATTCGTCTTCTAGCTTCTGGACTTCGTGGGGAGGGCAGTACTCTTTCTTCATGAGCTCTTTCAGCTCATCCCAAGAGAGAGCGTAAGCTGCGGAGATCCCACGTTTGTTACGTTCGGCTGTCCACCAGTCGAGTGCTTGCGATTGAAATACTCCGGTAGCACAAGTAGTACGAAAACCATCGGGACACCCACTCTGACGAAGGGTAACTTCGATAAAATCGAACCACTGGAGTAGTTGGGATACACCTCCTTCACCCGTGAAGACCATTGGGTCACATGCCTTGAAGTGTTTGTAGAGAAAGGTAGATTGCGGTGCTTCTGTCTTGACGTCTTCCGAAGTTCGACAGTTGCTAAGGGAGTGCACTTGAGTGACGATCTGAGGAATCATTTTGGCCACTCCCTTGACCACAAGGGAGGCGATCCTATTTTCGTCCCTTCGTTTGGCTCGTCTCCTGGCTGACATTCTCGAAGTAGAGTTGTTGGAAGGCATCTAGACAGAAAGAGACTTGGAGTGAGATTCGATCATAATGATTTTGGGTTTTGCGTTGCGATTTGAGCACGTTCAAAACTTGTTGCAAGTAATATAATAGACTACACATAGGAGCCACATAAGAGACACGAAATTCCTAAGTTCCCACACAATGATTTGTTTTTATTTACATATATAGTTGTAGTTTATACTTACACACATACACGTCGGTGTAGAATGCGCGAGGACTGTAGAGGGAGAGAGCGAGAGCGAAGACGGAGATTATGCCTTAGTGTCGTCGCGAACATTCGGTTTTTCGTTTTAGATTGCGATGGCGGTGCGAGTTGTGCGTTTCGTAAAACAGGGAGCGAAAATTGATAAATCGGGAAATCGATAAGGCGTATAATAAACACATAAAGCGTAATTACGTCCATTAAAGCGTAAAACCAGTGAATCGTAGGCTTAGTAAAATATTCGAAATGCCTCGGGTGTTTAGGCGTCGACTACCCAAGGTAACCCGGCTATGCTCAACAAGTTCGTGCACGCGCGTCGACCTAGAAGACTTATGCTTCCACTGGGATGCAGCTCATGGCATTCGTCCTCCTAGTCATCGCGTGGCTCGAGTCATTGTTACGGTCGAGTCCTTGGTGAGAGCTTTTTGAAAAACCGTTTTTATAGAGTGGAGCGGTTCGCTAAGGTATGGGTTTCACCCCTGGCTTAACATCTTCGCTCCTAATTGTGGTTGTGCTCTTCGAATAAATTCGGGAGTTCCACTAGATTTCGAATTGGAGATTTCCGTCGAGATTTGGATGTCACTCCTGGCTCAACAGAAAGTTCTCGTGCTAAAGTAATGCGTTGAGTGATCGATCTCATCGAGAGTTCTTGGTTTTCACACCTGGTCTCGATTGGATCACTCGGTCTCGTTATGCGAGTATTTTCGAAAACGTGTGCATTGTGTCAGCCTTAGGAAAGGCTAAGCCGTATTTCAGCCTTAGAAAAGGCTTCTTCGTGTGAAGCTGTAGTACGCGGTGCTCACACAAAGTTGTAGCTTTTAGAAATTTCGACCGAGAGTAGCAAGTAGGCCCAATACAAACCCTACTGGGTTCGTACGAGTCGGCCTGTTGGTACTTAGACTATAGACTAGGTCATTTCTAAGACATCGACCCAGACTAGGTCAAGTCTTACCTAATTCCCTATAGTTATGGCTCTGATACCAATCTGTCACACCCCAACCGATGGCGGAATCATCGGGGCGCCGCACTAGGCGAATCAGATTGCTCAGGAGGATCCATAACAACTATTAGCGACAATATTTAATGCGTTCATTATCCCATACTAATAAACAAATACAATCACATAAGTTATCACAGATGTTGTGTTCTCTCGAACAATACAAATACAATCACATAAGTTATCACAGGTGAAATACTCTTGCCGACAAGTCGGTTAACGGTATTTACCCTTCCAGTTACTACATGTCCCCAATTCAATTGAAATTTCGAGACTTGGCGGGATTAATGAAAATCAAAGAATGGAACTAGTCGACAAGGTGCGGGTTTCACCCCTAACTTGGCGATTTAGTATCCTAAGTGTGGTTGGTACCCGTCGGGTCAAAATTAGATTTCAACACTTTGACGAGGGTCCACTAGAATTTGAAATTTGAAATTCTCCATCAAGGTGTGGATTTCACTCCTAACTTGGTGGTGAATTTCGTGTAAGAAAGAAAAGTAGAAGGATCGAGAGTCATTCACCAAATTGTGGGTTTCACGCCTATTTTGGTGAGGTCGTCTCATTTTTGTAATATGAGTGTTGTCGGATTTAGAAATATCGAGTAAAATGCATGAAGGAAATGTATGTCAAAGGAAATACATAAACAAGTATAAACACATAAGAAACATATCAAGAATGGTGCTTGGATAACGAAATGATAAAACATGTATTAACACATAGAGAAATATGTTTAGAGTAACACATAGAGAATCGAACAATGGAACAAGTATTAACACATAATAAGACAAGCATTATTGCATAAGAATATCATGTCGAATATTACTCACAAGTGATGTACATGTTTAAAATTGCATAACTAAGAAACAAATAAAGTATCATGTGGTAGTTCGAGCAAAATATACGAATAAGACTCTAAAACTATAGCCTAGGTAAAAGCATTCCTACTTTTCCTAATTCCCTATAGTTATGGCTTTGATACCAATCTGTCACACCCCAACCAATGGCGGAAACATCGGGATGAGACGAAGTGTGAAGATTGCTCGAGACATCATAACGCTAATTGTGACAATAGAATTAAAGATGAATTGATTTCTTTCATAAATAAAGGTTACAATACATGAAATTTGAAATACAACATGTTAAATACAAAAAAGAACAATACGTTAACAAATATGACATTTATACAACATATTTAATCTAAACGTCTATATGTGTATCTAGGTATCAACGCTACTTCATTTCATGGCATCATCATCCTCAACCTGTAACATGTTTAAAATAATGTTCAATGCAAAAGCAATGGCGAGTATACAAGTTTGGTACGTACATAGCAAAAGATAAGTTTTGAACAATTCCTCATAGCAAGCATGTGATTCAAGATAAACGATAAATATGGCATGTGTCTAACATATCAAACCAAGGAAACGCAACAGGCTCATGACATTACCTCAAGTTTACGGGCGGGTCGTTAATCCTATAGCGCTACATATGTCACGGTTTGGCTCGTACGAAGTTAATGATAAGTTCAACACATAAGAATCACCCAAGTTTAAAGTATCAAGCCATCACGTATACAAGCATGTTATAGGAATGTTCATGTGTTTAAGCAAAATGTTCATGTGTAAGTTTCTGATAAGCAAACATGTTACACCCCAAAAGTGGTAAAAGTAAAAGGGGGAAATACGAGTATACTCACAAAGTTTGCATATGCTTTCCGATTATCCAATTATTGACGAGTTGATGAGGTTAAAAGATTGGATGTGTAAGGGTTAAAGTTCGAGTATGCTTAGAGTCGAGATTCGGTGTTTAAAACAACATAAAAATAAGATATGAGAATAACATGTTAAAATAATCATCTTCAACACATAACACTTGTATGACACTTGGTAACCACAAGGGTTACGATAATGTTTTCATGGGTTGAACACCCATAAGAATCACAACAAGGTTTAGGTCTTAAATGATGTTCTACTACTTTAACATGTAAACACTAGTTCAACATCAAAGGTTCGAATGAGTGTATATATATATTTAGGTTAAGTATTACATATTATTTCGTCCAATAACTCAAGTAGGAGGTAGAAGATTAAATCTTCATTTAGGCACCTCTAATATCATAGAAGTCATGTATGGGGTAGGAAGAACAAGCTTCCATTTAGGAACCCCTTGAATGTTCACCACTTCACTTGATGTAAAAACAACCAAGGAGGGTCACGAACTAGGATTAGTACAATGATATAAATAATCTAATCTATGAGAAATCATCAAATCATGTGAGGATTGTATGTAGGACGACCCAAGTTGTTCCATAATCACTCATTCATCAAGATCTAAGCTTGACATGATTTGTGGGTTAAATACCCTAACAAAACAGAAAGTATTTGAGGTTTAGTCCTCTGATTTCAAGTGTCTCAACCTTGTTTTTAAGCTTAACCAACCATAAGAGAGGTTGTAAGCATTGGGACATAGGTATGAGATGTGTTAGACACAAGTTGGATAAGTTTAAACAAGTTTTTGAAGAACATAAAACAAAACAGAAAGTTTTTGGATCATTTCAGGGCATTTCCAGGTCTGATTTCTCCAAGGAGAAGGCAAGGAATCGAAGTCCATGATTATCCAAGCAAGTAGGAAGAAGAATCGAGTGATTTCGTTGAGAAATGAGCAAGTTATGCTCACTTTAGTGCAAGTGTATGAATCTGTCCGAAAATGCATATTTGCAACTGATTTGAGAGTGAATTTGTGAGTTGTAGAGAGTTGTGAAAGTGTCAAAATGCTTGGAGAGGGTGTATATTTATAGTGAAAGAGTTTAGAGGTGATTGGAGGTGATTAGAGGTGGCTAAATGGTGATTGGGGAGGGTTAGAAGATGGGATTTCGTGCCATAATCGCGTACATCAGCAGCTGAAATGTTTTTTCTGATCTGGGCACCCTCAGGCGGCCCGCTTGGGATACCAGGTAAGTTGAGGCGGGCCGCGAGCCTTATGAAGCTGAAGTTTCACTTATTTACAATTAGGCCCCTGAAGTTGTTATATTTGTGATTTTAGGTGTTCTAGGGACTTGTTTCGCCATAAAGGTATAGATTAAGATAGATTCAAGTATGAGGAGTGTAAACCAAGTATAATTAAGCGTATGAGTATCAAAATCAAGTGTCGTTTACGTTCAAAACACGTCTTATGCGTAAGTTTCATGTATTTACGAATTTAGCACATTGTTTCCAAAAATTACGAATAAGTACCAATTGTTCCACGAAATTGAATGCATGAGACTATATAAAGTATGTGTATCATGTAATTAACAAAATACGAGTTTTATTCATAATCCAAGTCTCGGATTTTACATCGCTTTTAATGAAAGAACGATTACAAGGCTACGAAGTCTCCAAAAATAGTTTTACAAACGATGGTTTCTAAATATAGAAAGTATGAAAACGCGGGGCGTTACAGTCTCCCCTCCTTTAGGAAATTTCGTCCCGAAATTTATTCAAGGGGTAGACTCGAAGAGTTTTAGTAAAAGTTTGAGACTTGAAATTTTTGAAACACTTTGAAAGGCACAAAACTTTGGAGAACAACAAGGTAAATTTGTGAGTGAGTTCATTGTCTAAAATAATTTGAGGTATCTGACATAGTTGAAAACATGTAGGTGCGTATATAGGTGAAGTGAGTCTAGACAAGTTCGAATAACTTAAATTGGCGACGTATTTAAAAAAAAGTGACGTAATAATAAAAAGTGATGTATTAAGAAAGAAGATGTTGACAAACGGTTTGTATTTTGATGGGACGTGGTAACGAAATCACATTTGTAGAAGGTTGTTTATTGAGTGAAACGAGAAGGTTTGGTACTTTAAATAAGGCATTAAAGGTATACTAAGTATAGTTACACAAGAATCCAGAATAGGAAGACTATTTTATAGGTAACGTGGTAAGTTAGGACTCGAACGTTTAAACAAGCTTGATTGCGAACGAGGTTTGTATGAACTAAGAGGATAGGGAGAATAATGCGAGTATAGAATGAACGAATGACTCTTAAAGAGTACAAGTGTGAGAATAGCATAAGTGTTGGATAGATGAATGTAGTGTGTTAAGGATGAAGTCTCGTCATGGATAATCGGATATAATGCGTTTGCGAGTTGTGTGAAGTTGTATTAGGTCCAAAAGGCCTGCAAAACACTGATTTTCTCATGGCACGTTTTACGAAACTTGGTAACATGGTGAAAACACTTATATATAGGAAGTACCAGCGGCATATCCACCATGTTTTGACCACATTACGTCCGTCCCGTATTCGGTGTCATGTTACGTTCCGTGTCTTACCATACACAGTAGTACACTCTATGGTTCTCATACGCCTATCACTATAATCCCGTGTGCACCCGTGATTATGTTGAT
Source organism: Helianthus tuberosus (assembly GCA_030545235.1). Classification (NCBI taxonomy): domain Eukaryota; kingdom Viridiplantae; phylum Streptophyta; class Magnoliopsida; order Asterales; family Asteraceae; genus Helianthus; species Helianthus tuberosus. Next base: position 15,122 of record JARYGA010008567.1, read on the forward strand.
CGTCGCATAATCCGCATAGCTTGTACTGGTTGTGTATGAATTTGGGTAGATATACTTTAAAAATAAGAATGTGTGCGTATAAGAATATAGTTTGTAAGCAAGTCCATGCTTAAGTATGTATGGGACCCACGCAAGCGAATCACTCAGATTACGCTCGCGTGTAAGTACGAATATATGAGTATGAAATGAAAGTATGAGCATAAGCTTAAGTGCGAAGACGCATGTATGTATGAATATCAACATAAAACGTACGAGTAGTATAAGTATACGTATAAGCATGAAACGTATGAGTATAAGTAAAAACATGAGATACGTGAGTGTTTAAGTATAAGCATAAAATGTATAAGTGTAGGTAAGAGTAATAAAATTTTCGTATATAGTGTATGTTGGAACATCACGGATTTAAGTGCATGAAAGCGTTAAAAGGGTTAAGTATGTAAATACGAACGATATAAATGATGTTATCGCGGGATATCGACTAAAATGTGTATGATGATATGCATGTATAGTTGTTTAAAAAGGAATGTTGAGGTTATCGTATCGAAATTTGATTGAGCTTGGTTTGAAAGGTAGAATATAGTTGCATATGTAAAAGGACATAAGGTACTCATTGGTTAAGCCTAATGCATTTTGTAATAAATGGAAATGCTACTTTTGTTTTAAAAGAGTTTACGAAATCCAAGGATGGTCGGTCTCCAAGAAGTCTTCTTGCCCACGTGTTTTGTAAATTGGTGTAGGAAAAGGCTCTTGATAAAAGTAAGTTCGTTTCATCAAACAAGAAATTATGTATTTAGGAGGTTCTTGTGAAAACGAGGATTCTTAGAAAAGAAATTTAGCAAAAGAACTTAGTGAACGTTTAAAAAGTTTTAACAAATGATTTGTTGATGTTGAAAAGAGTATTTGGTAAAACGATCTCATAACATCGATGAGATCTTATATGTAATTGGGAAGGGTTAGTTTGATTTCGATTAAGAGTGGAAGTCTCTAGTATGATGAAATGATGTGAACGTGTTTTAGTTAATAAATTGGATGTGAAGTTCATGGGCAAGAGATTCATTAGACCGATTAAATTGATAGGTAGCATTTCGTAAGGTTTGGAAATTCGTGTAGTAAAACGTTTAAGACATGATTAAGAATCTCGTGCATGGTCTATGTGAAGTATATGATGGGATAAAGAATACGTTTGATAAAATAATAAATTTTGAAAATCGCATAAGTAGAGATTTGATTAATGGTAAACAATTTAGGTATAAAATATGATCGAGTTTGCATAATAAGATATTTTGAAGGGACGTTTTGGTACCAACCACCTATGGTAAGGGAATCACCCCTAACTCGTTGGTGAGGTCGTTTTTAAGAAAAGGGGGAGTGGAGTTAATCGTCAAGGTAAGGAAGTCACTCCTATCTCAATGATATGTCTCCACTTGTCGTCATAAGGAAAATGAATTTAAATTATATGAAATCATGCATATGTATAAATGTATGGAAAGATTCAATATGATGCGTGTGTGAGAAGAAAATATCGAAAGCAGATTCGAATTTGAAAGATTGCATCTAATAAAGTAAATAATACAACGTATGTTTGATTAAATTTGAGATGGTTCCAAAACGGAACGTTGACTAACCAAAGTGGTCGAAAAAGTCTTTCGAATTTGAGGAGCATGCTTTGGCCTAATAGGTGAAATACTCTTGCCGACAAGTCGGTTAACGGTATTTACCCTTCCAGTTACTACATGTCCCCAATTCAATTGAAATTTCGAGACTTGGCGGGATTAATGAAAATCAAAGAATGGAACTAGTCGACAAGGTGCGGGTTTCACCCCTAACTTGGCGATTTAGCATCCTAAGTGTGGTTGGTACCCGTCGGGTCAAAATTAGATTTCAACACTTTGACGAGGGTCCACTAGAATTTGAAATTTGAAATTCTCCATCAAGGTGTGGATTTCACTCCTAACTTGGTGGTGAATTTCGTGTAAGAAAGAAAAGTAGAAGGATCGAGAGTCATTCACCAAATTGTGGGTTTCACGCCTATTTTGGTGAGGTCGTCTCATTTTTGTAATATGAGTGTTGTCGGATTTAGAAATATCGAGTAAAATGCGTGAAGGAAATGTATGTCAAAGGAAATACATAAACAAGTATAAACACATAAGAAACATATCAAGAATGGTGCTTGGATAACGAAATGATAAAACATGTATTAACACATAGAGAAATATGTTTAGAGTAACACATAGAGAATCGAACAATGGAACAAGTATTAACACATAATAAGACAAGCATTATTGCATAAGAATATCATGTCGAATATTACTCACAAGTGATGTACATGTTTAAAATAGCATAACTAAGAAACAAATAAAGTATCATGTGGTAGTTCGAGCAAAATATACGAATAAGACTCTAAAACTATAGCCTAGGTAAAAGCATTCCTACTTTTCCTAATTCCCTATAGTTATGGCTCTGATACCAATCTGTCACACCCCAACCAATGGCGGAAACATCGGGATGAGACGAAGTGTGAAGATTGCTCGAGACATCATAACGCTAATTGTGACAATAGAATTAAAGATGAATTGATTTCTTTCATAAATAAAGGTTACAATACATGAAATTTGAAATACAACATGTTAAATACAAAAAAGAACAATACGTTAACAAATATGACATTTATACAACATATTTAATCTAAACGTCTATATGTGTATCTAGGTATCAACGCTACTTCATTTCATGGCATCATCATCCTCAACCTGTAACATGTTTAAAATAATGTTCAATGCAAAATCAATGGCGAGTATACAAGTTTGGTACGTACATAGCAAAAGATAAGTTTTGAACAATTCCTCATAGCAAGCATGTGATTCAAGATAAACGATAAATATGGCATGTGTCTAACATATCAAACCAAGGAAACGCAACAGGCTCATGACATTACCTCAAGTTTACGGGCGGATCGTTAATCCTATAGCGCTACATATGTTTGGCTCGTACGAAGTTAATGATAAGTTCAACACATAAGAATCACCTAAGTTTAAAGTATCAAGCCATCACGTATACAAGCATGTTATAGGAATGTTCATGTGTTTAAGCAAAATGTTCATGTGTAAGTTTCTGATAAGCAAACATGTTACACCCCAAAAGTGGTAAAAGTAAAAGGGGGAAATACGAGTATACTCACAAAGTTTGCATATGCTTTCCGATTATCCAATTATTGACGAGTTGATGAGGTTAAAAGATTGGATGTGTAAGGGTTAAAGTTCAAGTATGCTTTGAGTCGAGATTCGGTGTTTAAAACAACATAAAAATAAGATATGAGAATAACATGTGAAAATAATCATCTTCAACACATAACACTTGTATGACACTTGGTAACCACAAGGGTTACGATAATGTTTTCATGGGTTGAACACCCATAAGAATCACAACAAGGTTTAGGTCTTAAATGATGTTCTACTACTTTAACATGTAAACACTAGTTCAACATCAAAGGTTCGAATGAGTGTATATATATATTTAGGTTAAGTATTACATATTATTTCGTCCAATAACTCAAGTAGGAGGTAGAAGATTAAATCTTCATTTAGGCACCTCTAATATCATAGAAGTCATGTATGGGGTAGGAAGAACAAGCTTCCATTTAGGAACCCCTTGAATGTTCACCACTTCACTTGATGTAAAAACAACCAAGGAGGGTCACGAACTAGGATTAGTACAATGATATAAATAATCTAATCTATGAGAAATCATCAAATCATGTGAGGATTGTATGTAGGACGACCCAAGTTGTTCCATAATCACTCATTCATCAAGATCTAAGCTTGACATGATTTGTGGGTTAAATACCCTAACAAAACAGAAAGTATTTGAGGTTTAATCCTCTGATTTCAAGTGTCTCAACCTTGTTTTTAAGCTTAACCAACCATAAGAGAGGTTGTAAGCATTGGGACATAGGTATGAGATGTGTTAGACACAAGTTGGATAAGTTTAAACAAGTTTTTGAAGAACATAAAACAAAACAGAAAGTTTTTGGATCATTTCAGGGCATTTCCAGGTCTGATTTCTCCAAGGAGAAGTCAAGGAATCGAAGTCCATGACTATCCAAGCAAGTAGGAAGAAGAATCGAGTGATTTCGTTGAGAAATGAGCAAGTTATGCTCACTTTAGTGCAAGTGTATGAATCTGTCCGAAAATGCATATTTGCAACTGATTTGAGAGTGAATTTGTGAGTTGTAGAGAGTTGTGAAAGTGTCAAAATGCTTGGAGAGGGTGTATATTTATAGTGAAAGAGTTTAGAGGTGATTGGAGGTGATTAGAGGTGGCTAAATGGTGATTGGGGAGGGTTAGAAGATGGGATTTCGTGCCATAATCGCGTACATCAGCAGCTGAAATGTTTTTTCTGATCTTGGCACCCTCAGGCGGCCCGCTTGGGATACCAGGTAAGTTGAGGCGGGCCGCGAGCCTTATGAAGCTGAAGTTTCACTTATTTACAATTAGGCCCCTGAAGTTGTTATATTTGTGATTTTAGGTGTTCTAGGGACTTGTTTCGCCATAAAGGTATAGATTAAGATAGATTCAAGTATGAGGAGTGTAAACCAAGTATAATTAAGTGTATGAGTATCAAAATCAAGTGTCGTTTACGTTCAAAACACGTCTTATGCGTAAGTTTCATGTATTTACGAATTTTACACATTGTTTCCAAAAATTACGAATAAATACCAATTGTTCCACGAAATTGAATGCATGAGACTATATAAAGTATGTGTATCATGTAATTAACAAAATACTAGTTTTATTCATAATCCAAGTCTCGGATTTTACATCGCTTTTAATGAAAGAACGATTACAAGGCTACGAAGTCTCCAAAAATAGTTTTACAAACGATGGTTTCTAAATATAGAAAGTATGAAAACGCGGGGCGTTACAGATGGTGTGATTTCGTATTAAACAAATGAAATCTCATCAGTTCCGACCCGTTCTAACGGCCGGGAACCACCCCGTTCCATCAGATCTGGCCGTTCTTGACGGTTTCTCATGTTTAACCCGAAATCGCACAGCACTTTGATTAGATACATAGATTTTTAGGTGAGATTGTTATAAAAAAACATGTGGGAATCACCCAGATCTGAGTTGTTTATGGTGAAAGTAGGTCACACTTTTGAAGTTCATATGAACTCTTGGTGACATCATCTTTAAACACCTCAAATCAGTAGATTTCGCGGTTAAAAGTTGAGTTTTAAAAGATAGAAAGGTGTAGAATTTAGTGTAGATCGTAGAAGTACAAGATTTAGGTCGAAATCTTACCGGAATCGCGAGAAATCGAGAGAAAAAGGGTCCAAGAGCGTCTGGTCGAACAGCAGCAGTCACATCAAGTGTTCTTGATGTGACTGAGGGGTATTTATAGGCAAGGAGGAGGAGAGGAGGTTGAGTATGTAGGGTCGGATGGCCCATCCGTTTGGATAGCCATTCCGGCTGGATCTTCGGTGCGGAGAACCCCACCGTTTCGAGCGTTGCGATAGTTTTTGGGTACGCGTTTCCTATATTTAATTATTTTTATTATTAATATATATATTTTTTAATCACAAAGGGTCGTATATACGTATCCATACTTTCAAATATTCGGTGCAATAATCGAGTTGCGCGTGGTCACGGGTGTGCTTCCGAGTTTTACAATGTGTTGTGCCACAATGACTAACAGGGTACTACTTGCTCGTATTGCCATCATCGTCACGACGGCTAGAGCTATAGTACTCACCCGAGAGTCTTTGTTAGCGTTAATTGTTTGCGTTGCGACACATCACGGCCATCGAGGAGGGTAGGATAGGTCCTCACTCAATGTCATCGTGAGTATTGTATGTGCGATGCGATGTATTGTAGCAATATAGTATGCGAAATATGCGAATATACTGCGAAATAGCGATATATGCGATATAGGTACATTATGATCCGAATCTCTGGTGCTAGGCGTAACGAGTGTAGCGAGTAGTAACAATGCACAAAAGTGCGGGTTGTTACACTTAATTTTGGGACACATTGAGGACAATGTGTAATTTAAGTGTGGGGGGATGCTAAAACTTTGAATCTTGCAAGTCCTAATCACAAGCCTTACACAAAACTCTATTGGAACCGCTAATCACCCAAAAAAAAATTCAAAAATTTTTTTCATTTTTTTTCCTTGTCTATGTTTAATTTGGGAATTTCAAGTTCTAAAAAGGTTATATTTTTACAAATTTACAACCGATAGTGTCGTGATAAAAAGAACCAACATAAGAAAATTATGAAACGGTATGACAAGTTTAGTTAAAATTTGATTATATATACTTGATCACATAAAAACCAATTCCCACAAAAAGTGAGTTTTGAGCCTTTATTGAGCATACAAATACATATCTTTAAACTAAATGCTCATTTTCCGTTTCTTGTGTGAATAGCCGATTGGTTCTTACGACTCTAGAACTTGCCACGATGATACATTCCCGGTCCTTCCAACTTAAACCCGAGTAAGTAAATGACAGAGGCATTAGGACTAATCCTTTTTATTTCTACATCATTATTTTTCTTTTTTTTACCACCTACCCAAAATCCCCCTAGTTAACCCCTTTGAGCCTAAACATTTTTATTTCATAACCTAAAACAAACACCCTTTCACCCACCAAAACCTTTTTATTTTTAACCCTTTGTTTTAGTAACAAGCTCGGTTTTTCTTATGACTTTCAAAAAAAATGATTATGATGAAGCAAAAGAGAAATAAACAAACAAGTTTATCAAAAATAACTTTGTTTGAATAATGGCTTCATCAAAATAAAAACTTCAAAAATAAAAAGTCTTACGAAAACCGACGCTTTTTACGCCTTTCGCCTTTTTACTAACCACTAACCCAACCACCTACCTTTAACCCAAGCCTAACCCTTCACCCAAAAGTCCTCTTGATATTTACAAAGGTGTATAGTTAAAAAGGAGGAGGATTGATTGCTTGGCAAGCCTATGGTAGGAGTAAGTTCCATGCCGCTCTCGGTGATCCACTTAAATACATCTTCGGCCGAGTGTTGAGTGATCCCCCGTGAGGTATCTGAACTTGTATATAAGTGGAATTTTAAAAAGGCATGTTATGCCCTAATAAGTAATTTATCTTATGTAATGTTTTAAATAAATCATGACGAATAGGATTGTAAATAAATAAAAATAGAACTTAATAAAGAATCTTGGAAATCCTGACACTCTATGACAAGCCCAAAAACCTTCTCTTCTACCCATTTCATTTGGGAGTGTAAAGCCACATTATAAAGAGTTTTGCTTGAGGACAAGCAAAGATTCAAGTGTGGGGGTATTTGATGTGTGCAAAATGCAACCTATAAATTAGAGTAAATTTCTGTTTTCGTCCCTGAGGTTTGTCCATTTTAACTAGTTTAGTCCAAAAATCTAATTTATAACAAAACCATCCCTAAGGTTTACATTTCTTAACTGTGACAACCCTCAAATTTACATGTAACCGTACAATCTATTAATGTTAATTAAAGTACTTGATGACTGTGCTGAATCATTTAACTGCTCTCTGATTACTGTGTTATGCTTACATGTATTTGTTAACATACTAATAGTATACAGAAAAGTTACTAAATAGTCCGGTACGCCTTCGTGAGTGTTAAAAATTAAAAACGTTGCAAAAATATATATGTAGGACACTTTACGGATTAATTAAGCACTTTAACGGAACAACATACAACCGAACAACCGGACTTTACCCGGAACATGAAAATATTGTCAAACACATTGTTTTTATTTTTCTGAGCTAGTTAGGGTCCCCGAACACCCTAACCCACTAAATATTAATAACACTCATAACACACTAAATATAACACTTGGTTTCCCTAACTAGATTTCAACTATACAACCCAACACCATACCCCCCCCCCCCTTAACTACACGGTTCATGGTGGGCCACCACCTTAGATTTTATTTAAATATTTTAGAAGATCTTGTCTCAACTTTTACAACATAATAACCTATGGACAAATTCATGTTGGTGGATTTTATAAATAACTACAAGTGCCATAACCTCTCACATTCTTCACACATCCACACTTAAACTCCTTCTTCTTCCTTCCTCTTGTTTCAGCCGAGAGCTCACACCCACACACCCTCCTTCATCTTTCAACTTCCATTCAATCCATACATATACAAAGGTGTTAGAAGCATAGTAAAGGAGCTAGGAGCTTTCGGAAGTTCAAAGACCTTCTCCATTCGCTATTAACCAACACTTTTCTACACTCGAACTCCCCTAGCCTTGAGCTAGTGGTAAGAACTTAGATCCGTTCATTTTTCATGTTATTTAAGTGGTTAATAGTTATTTGATGATGAAAATCCATGAAACTCTAAAGAACCGTAAACAAGTCTTGAACATAAACTAGTCTAGTGATGAAATGATGTTAGAATGATGTTGTTATGATTCTTGATTGATTTTCTGATGATTTGCTGGTTAATATTGATGTTTGATGTTGTTGTGATCACTAAACATGTTAACGGAATCAATCGAACACGAATTAGAAAGCTAAAGGCTGAAAACAGAATCTGTCCAAGCTTCTACAGCCAACTTCAGTTGGCTGTAAACAGGTCATAACTCAACGAAAAACTGATATTTTGAGTCTATAACGTGTTATTATGAAATACGGTTCTAATGGCACCGGAATCATAATTTTTGGACTTCGTTTACTATTTTTAAAGTGTCATTTTGTAACAGCAGCTAGAGCTGCATTTTTCTGCTGAAAATATGCGTTTTGTTTTCTGTTATAACTTGAGTTCTGTGTAGAGTTAGATCATGAAACTTGTACTGTAGATGACCACCGATGTATTTGTAATTCTCTCACTGGAATTTCGTAAATCGGACTCTCGATGAATTTTAAATAAATTATTCCGTGGACTGCAGTCAGAAAAAGATAAATCTGATTTTAGTCCGGATGATGAATTTTTATAAAATATTGGTAATGAACTGGACCCCGATATTTTTACACAATAATATTTGGATCGTTTAAGACATTCTGTAAAAATTTGGGAATTTTTGGAATAAGTTAACTATTTTATTAAAATGTCCGAAAACAGTCCGGTTTTGAATATTAATGCTGAAATGACATAAGTTGTAATTTGCATGTCTAAATGTCGGGTAGGTTATCTGTGAATGATATAACATGTTATATGTGTTATGTGCATTATCGTATTTTTATTTATGAGTGGGGAATGGATGGGAAACTTATATGGGCATAAACCGTTAAAAGTGATGCATGTTATGTGATAGATACGTGTAGGAACTTTGTGCTCTATTTGAAACCACTAAATGACTAACTGGTAATCATACTAGGACGTGATTGACCAACCTTGATTGTTAGCTATTTGTGAGAGTCAAACCGAGCAACCGAGGTGAGTTCACACTTTTCTACAAAGCATGGTAAATTCCCGGTGGGAATGGGAATGGGTACAGGAATAGGGATTCCTCGTCCTTTGGGACGCGTTCAGGAATGTGAATTCCTCGTCCTTGAGACGTGTTCAGGAATGTAAATTCCTCATCCTGTTGGGACGTATTAGACTTACTGGACTAGAACTCTATCAGTGAAGTCCCTCCCTTTTTGTATCGACTTAATCGCCGAGGCTATGGCGAGCGGGTCATTAGTTAATAGCGCTATTAGGTTTAGCAAACCTCACACCGTGCCAGTCGGACGGGTGTGTACTAATGGACTATGGCACGTCGGTGATGATAGACACCGACGCTAGGGCACAATTGATTTTTGTTAGTAGTCGATATGATAAGCGAGTCTGGTAGTTTAAAATAATGGGGTAGCTCCCCACGGCCGGAGTGCCGGGCTGGATAGCCAGGGAAGGTGAACATGGGATGGTTAACTAATAAACGTTTTTCGAACTATGGGGTGACCCCCACGGCTAGATAGCTGATTAAGATTAAACTACGTTTTTTTTTGGAAACAACTCTAAAATGGACAACCAGCCGTGAACTCACTCAACTTTGTTGTTGACTCGTTGCTACATGCTTTGCAGGTCGTTAGATGCTCTTGGAGCTTGCACGAGGAGAAGGTTGTTGTGGAATATGTCCCGTGTTAAATATTTAATCCGTGTGAACTTATTAAACCTACGTTTTGGACTTTAAACTTATGAACCATGAACTTATGTTTTGAACTTACGTTTTATGCTTCCGCTGTTTAAACTGAACATGGTTAACTAGCTTTGGTCACCAATCGTATTGTGGTTGGTCTTAATTACTTAATTACGTTGTTCAATATGATTGGTGGCTCGATCCTAGTCATGTCACGCCTCCAAGCGGTGATGCTCCGCATGGTGGATTTTGGGGGTGTGACAGATTGGTATCAGAGCCATTGGTTATAGTGAACTTGGTTTTAAAAAGGGGAAAAGCTTTTTGATAAAACCAGACTATAACCTGTACAGTGCTCAACGATCTACAACGACGCTTCGCTCCACGTGCAAGACTCGACACAATAGGTGGTATGATTTATGTTATATTGTTGGTTAGATAGTTCACATTGTGCATTAATTAACGTAATAATTGCTATTTGAACCTTGTGTGCTTACTCTCTACTATCGTCCCACACTTACGCACTTTCGCGACACTTTTCTCACTTACGTTGCTTCGTTATGAAGATCATGAGTGGGCGAATCAACCTCACACAAGCCCAGCTGACGGCTTTGATCAACGAACAAGTTACTGCGGCACTTGCAGTCGCCCAAGCAGGAGGCCAGCATGCCCAACCGCCTGTGTGCACGTTCAAGACTTTTATGGACTGTCGTCCTAGTACTTTCAGTGGCACTGAAGGGGCCGTTGGACTCCTCCACTGGTTCGAGAAGCTCGAGTCGGTCTTCGAAATGTGTGAATGCCCTGAGGATCGTAAGGTGAAGTATGCTACTGGTACTCTTGAAGGGGTAGCGCTCACGTGGTGGAACGCTCAGGTTCAGCTGCTGGGGTTGGTTGCTGCTAATGCCACCCCATGGAACGGTTTCAAGGAACTGATCAAGGAAGAGTACTGCAGTCGTGATGACATCCACAAGCTAGAGGTGGAATTTTTCAACATGAAGATGACGGGGTCGGAGATTGAGGCGTATACGAAAAGGTCAAACGAGCTGGCCATCTTGTGCCCTACTATGGTGGACCCTCCCATCAAACGTATTGAGCTTTACCTCAAGGGTCTTGTACCAGAGATTCAGAGTCACGTGACTTCAGCTAACCTGGGTACCATTCAACAAATCATCAAGTTGGCTCACCGTCTCACCGACCAGGCAGTGGAACAAAACAGACTGCCTAAGCGTATTGGTACTACTACTACCGACGCTCCCAAGGATAACAAGTGGAAATGGGATGGGAATTCCGGTAAAGGTTCTACTTCAGCTCAGTCCCAGCAGCAAAAGACAGATGAGTACAGGAGCCCCAGTCAGCGGTCTTCTGGGAATCAAGGTCAGGGTGGATACAAGGGGAATCACCCCAAATGTAATCGCTGTAACTTGCACCACAGTGGGCCATGTGGTAAAGGCAACTGTCATCGATGCAACAAGCCTGGTCACATGGCAAGGGATTGCAGGAGTCAGCATCCGGCGAATCAGAACCGGCAGCAACAGCAAGCCCCACCCAATCAACGCCAGCAGTGGCAACAACAAGGTAACAACAAAGGGTGCTTTCAATGTGGTGCTGAGGGCCATTTCAAGAAAGACTGCCCCCAGCTAAATCAGAACCAGAACAACAACAATCAGGGAAACGGAAACGGCAATGGGGGAAACAACAATGATAATGGTGCAAGGGGTCGTGTTTTCGTGCTAGGTCAGGGTGACGCAAGGAACGATCCCAACGTAGTGATGGGTAAGTTTCTTCTGGACGACTTCTTTGTTACTGTTTTATTTGATTCGGGTGCCGATACTAGTTATGTGTCCTTAAAAGTTAGCCAATTGCTTAAGCGCACTCCAACACTTCTGAACACCAAACACACGGTAGAACTAGCAAACGGTAAAAGTCTTGAAGCCACACACGTAGTTAAAAGTTGTAACCTCGTCTTAGCTGGTCAGACTTTCTCTATCGATCTTATTCCTATCACACTGGGTAGTTTCGACGTCGTTATTGGGATGGATTGGCTATCTCATCATCAAGCGGAAATTCTTTGCAACGAGAAGATTGTCCGCATCCCTCGTTCTGGTAAAGAGCCCCTCGTGATTCATGGTGAAAAGAGTGGTGCTGTCGTAGGCATTATCTCTTTTCTTAAGGCCCAGAAGTGTTTGCGGAAGGGCCACACTGCCATTCTAGCACTCGTTACTGACACATCAACGGAAGAGAAGAGAATTGAAGACATTCCTATTGTGCGCGATTTTCCTGAGGTATTTCCCGAGGAATTACCTGGTCTTCCGCCTCATCGCCAAGTTGAGTTTCAAATAGAGTTAGCTCCTGGAGCAGCACCAGTAGCTCGAGCACCATATCGTCTAGCTCCATCAGAACTCGAAGAATTGTCTACGCAACTACAAGAACTCTTGGAAAAGGGTTTCATACGTCCTAGCTCTTCGCCCTGGGGAGCTCCAGTCTTGTTTGTGAAGAAGAAAGACAGTACCTTTAGAATGTGTATTGACTATCACGAACTCAACAAGGTGACCGTGAAGAATCGTTATCCCCTCCCACGTATTGACGACTTGTTCGACCAGCTGCAAGGATCGAGCTATTACTCTAAGATTGATTTGAGATCGGGATACCATCAGCTAAGAGTCCGAGATGAGGACGTCTCCAAAACAGCATTCAGGACTCGCTACGGCCATTACGAGTTTCTGGTTATGCCTTTCGGATTGACGAATGCACCAGTGGTCTTCATGGATCTCATGAACCGAGTGTGCAAGCCTTACCTGGATAAGTTTGTCATTGTATTCATCGACGATATCCTGATCTATTCGAAGAGTCAGGAGGAACACGAGTAGCATCTACGACTTATGCTGGAACTTCTTCGAAAAGAGCAGTTGTATGCCAAGTTTTCGAAATGTGACTTCTGGCTTCGCGAAGTCCAGTTTCTAGGCCATGTGGTAAACAAGGATGGAATTCATGTTGATCCATCCAAGGTTGACTCGATCAGGAACTGGCCTGCACCCCGTACACCAACAGAAATCCGCCAATTCTTGGGTTTGGCAGGATATTACAGAAGGTTTATAAAGGATTTCTCCAAGATTGCGCAACCTCTCACTTCACTGACCCAGAAGGGTGTCACCTACCATTGGGGTGATGCATAGGAATCCGCATTTCAACACTTAAAAGATAGACTTTGTAGCGCGCCTATCCTCTCATTGCCTGAAGGCACAGATGATTTTGTGGTTTATTGCGACGCTTCCATCCAAGGACTTGGTTGCGTGTTAATGCAACGTGACAAGGTCATTGCCTACGCATCACGCCAACTTAAGGTTCACGAAAGGAACTACACTACACACAACTTGGAACTGGGAGCAGTTGTTTTCGCGCTTAAGATATGGAGACATTACCTGTACGGTACCAAGTGCACCATTTACACCGATCACAGGAGTCTCGAACATATCTTCAAGCAAAAGGAGTTAAACATGCGACAACGTCGATGGGTCGAACTCTTGAATGATTATGAATGCGCTATCAAGTACCATCCGGGCAAAGCCAATGCTGTGGCCGACGCCCTCAGTCGAAAGGATACTATACCTAAGCGTGTACGTGCTTTACAGCTTACCATCCAATCCAACCTTCCCGCTCAGATTCGCGATGCTCAGGTTGAAGCATTGAAAGCAGAAAACATCAGGGCGGAATCCTTACGAGGATCGAGGCAACGGCTAGAACAAAAGGAAAACGGCGCCTACTATGTTAACGGACGCATCTGGGTTCCACTGTATGGAGACCTACGCGAGCTTGTGATGGAGGAAGCACATAAGTCTTGTTATTCAGTACATCCTGGTTTGGATAAGATGTACCACGACCTCAAGACTACGTATTGGTGGCCTGTCATGAAAGCCCACATAGCAACCTACGTCAGTAAGTGCTTGACTTGTGCGAGAGTCAAGACTGAATATCAGAAACCATCAGGCGTACTTCAACAACCAGAAATACCTAAATGGAAATGGGAGCAAATTTCCATGGATTTCGTTACTGGCCTACCCAGATCTCAACGCGGAAACGATACCATTTGGGTGATCGTGGATCGACTGACCAAGTCTGCACATTTTCTGGCAATCAAGGAAACGGATAAGTTTTCTACTTTAGCAGACATTTACCTAAAGGAAGTAGTATCAAGGCACGGAGTGCCAACCTCCATCATTTCTGATCGTGACGCGCGTTTTACTTCTGAACTGTGGCAAGCTATGAACAAGTCTTTTGGATCACGTTTAGATATGAGCACCGCTTATCACCCACAGACGGATGGGCAATCTGAACGCACCATCCAGACCCTTGAAGACATGCTTAGGGCGTGTGTAATCGATTTTGGAAATGGCTGGGAAAAGCACCTCCCGCTAGTGGAGTTTTCATATAACAACAGCTACCACACCAGCATCCAAGCCGCTCCGTTCGAGGCATTGTACGGACGCAAATGCCGATCACCTCTCTGTTGGGCAGAAGTGGGTGACGGTCAAATCACTGGCCCAGAACTTGTAGTAGACACGACTGAGAGGATTGCTCAGATACGACAGCGAATGGCGGCAGCCCGTGACCGTCAGAAAAGCTATGCGGATAAGCGAAAGAAACCACTCGAGTTCCAGGTTGGGGATCGAGTGCTACTCAAAGTCTCACATTGGAAAGGTGTAGTTCGTTTTGGCAAACGAGGCAAGCTCAATCCGCGTTATGTCGGACAATTCGAAATCATTGATAAAATTGGCAAAGTCGCCTACAGGTTGAATCTACCTGAAGAACTCAGCAGAGTTCACAACGTATTCCATGTGTCGAATCTGAAGAAGTGTCTGTCAGATGAGACTCTCATAGTTCCTCTAAAGGAGCTCACTATCGATGACCAGCTGCGATTCGTCAAGGAACCAGTAGAGATTACAGATCGAGATGTTAAAATTCTCAAGCGTACCAGAATACCTCTTGTCCGAGTCCGTTGGGATTCCCGTCGTGGCCCAGAGTATACCTGGGAACGAGAGGACCAAATGAAACTCAAGTATCCCCAGCTGTTTAAGAAAAATGCAAGCACTACTGAGGCTGAAGCTACTGCAGAATTTCGGGACGAAATTCCAAATCAACGGAGGGATGATGTGACACCCCAGGAAAACCAGGAAACCAACACAACTTAACTAGCTTCCTCAGTAACCACGCGCTAAATTTCGGGATGAAATTCTCTTAACAGGGGGAGAATGTGACAACCCTCAAATTTACATGTAACCGTACAATCTATTAATGTTAATTAAAGTACTTGATGGCTGTGCTGAATCATTTAACTGCTCTCTGATTACTGTGTTATGCTTACATGTTTTTGTTAACATACTAATAGTATACAGAAAAGTTACTAAATAGTCCGGTACGCCTTCCTGAGTGTTAAAAATTAAAAACGTTGCAAAAATATATATGTAGGACACTTTACGGATTAATTAAGCACTTTAACGGAACAACATCCAACCGAACAACCGGACTTTACCCGGAACATGAAAATATTGTCAAACACATTGTTTTTATTTTTCTGAGCTAGTTAGGGTCCCCGAACACCCTAACCCACTAAATATTAATAACACTCATAACACACTAAATATAACACTTGGTTTCCCTAACTAGATTTCAACTAATACTTACAACCCAACCCCATACCCCCCCCCCCCCCCCCTTAACTACATGGTTCATGGTGGGCCACCACCTTAGATTTTATTTGAATATTTTAGAAGATTTTGTCTCAACTTTTACAACATAATAACCTATGGAAAAATTCATGTTGGTGGATTTTATAAATAACTACAAGTGCCATAACCTCTCACATTCTTCACACATCCACACTTAAACTCCTTCTTCTTCCTTCCTCTTGTTTCAGCCGAGAGCTCACACCCACACACCCTCCTTCATCTTTCAACTTCCATTCAATCCATACATATACAAAGGTGTTAGAAGCATAGTAAAGGAGCTAGGAGCTTTCGGAAGTTCAAAGACCTTCTCCATTCGCTATTAACCATCACTTTTCTACACTCGAACTCCCCTAGCCTTGAGCTAGTGGTAAGAACTTAGATCCGTTCATTTTTCATGTTATTTAAGTGGTTAATAGTTATTTGATGATGAAAATCCATGAAACTCGAAAGAACCGTAAACAAGTCTTGAACATAAACTAGTCTAGTGATGAAATGATGTTAGAATGATGTTGTTATGATTCTTGATTGATTTTCTGATGATTTGCTGGTTAATATTGATGTTTGATGTTGTTGTGATCACTAAACATGTTAACGGAATCAATCAAACACGAATTAGAAAGCTAAAGGCTGAAAACAGAATCTGTCCAAGCTTTTACAGCCAACTTCAGTTGGCTGTAAACAGGTCATAACTCAACGAAAAACTGATATTTTGAGTCTATAACGTGTTATTATGAAATACGGTTCTAATGGCACCAGAATCATAATTTTTGGACTTCGTTTACTATTTTTAAAGTGTCATTTTGTAACAGCAGCTAGAGCTGCATTTTTCTGCAGAAAATATGCGTTTTGTTTTCTGACATAACTTTAGTTCTGTGTAGAGTTAGATCATGAAACTTGTACTGTAGATGACCACCGATGTATTTGTAATTCTCTCACTGGAATTTCGTAAATCGGACTCTCGATGAATTTTAAATAAATTATTCCGTGGACTGCAGTCAGAAAAAGATAAATCTGATTTCAGTCCGGAGGATTAATTTTTATAAAATATTGGTAATGAACTGGACCCCGATATTTTTACACAATAATATTTGGATCGTTTAAGACATTCTGTAAAAATTTGGGAATTTTTGAAATAAGTTAACTATTTTATTAAAATGTCCGAAAACAGCCCGGTTTTGAATATTAATGCTGAAATGACATAAGTTGTAATTTGCATGTCTAAATGTCGGGTAGGTTATCTGTGAATGATATAACATGTTATATGTGTTATGTGCATTATCGTATGTTTTTTTATGAGTGGGGAATGGATGGGAAACTTATATGGGCATAAACCGTTAAAGTGATGCATGTTATGTGATAGATACGTGTAGGAACTTTGTGCTCTATTTGAAACCACTAAATGACTAACTGGTAATCATACTAGGACGTGATTGACTAACCTTGATTGTTAGCTATTTGTGAGAGTCAAACCGAGCAACCGAGGTGAGTTCACACTTTTCTACAAAGCATGGTAAATTCCCGGTGGGAATGGGAATGGGTACAGGAATAGGGATTCCTCGTCCTTTGGGACGCGTTCAGGAATGTGAATTCCTCGTCCTTGAGACGTGTTCAGGAATGTAAATTCCTCGTCCTGTTGGGACGTATTAGACTTACTGGACTAGAACTCTATCAGCGAAGTCCCTCCCTTTTTGTATCGACTTAATCGCCGAGGCTATGGCGAGCGGGTCATTAGTTAATAGCGCTATTAGGTTTAACAAACCTCACACCGTGCCAGTCGGACGGGTGTGTACTAATGGACTATGGCACGTCGGTGATGATAGACACCGACGCTAGGGCACAATTGATTTTTGTTAGTAGTCGATATGATAAACGAGTCTGGTAGTTTAAAATAATGGGGTAGCTCCCCACGGCCGGAGTGCCGGGCTGGATAGCCAGGGAAGGTGAACATGGGATGGTTAACTAATAAACGTTTTTCGAACTATGGGGTGACCCCCACGGCTAGATAGCTGATTAAGATTAAACTACGTTTTTTTTTTGGAAACAACTCTAAAATGGACAACCAGCCGTGAACTCACTCAACTTTGTTGTTGACTCGTTGCTACATGCTTTGCAGGTCGTTAGATGCTCTTGGAGCTTGCACGAGGAGAAGGTTGTTGTGGAATATGTCCCGTGTTAAATATTTAATCCGTGTGAACTTATTAAACCTACGTTTTGGACTTTAAACTTATGAACTATGAACTTATGTTTTAAACTTACGTTTTATGCTTCAGCTGTTTAAACTGAGCATGGTTAACTAGTTTTGGTCACCAATCGTATTGTGGTTGGTCTTAATTACTTAATTACGTTGTTCAATATGATTGGTGGCTCGATCCTGGTCATGTCACGCCTCCAAGCGGTGACGCTCCGCATGGTGGATTTTGGGGGTGTGACATTAACGCTTTTCATTCCTAAGGTTTGAATGTCTTAACGCTTTTCATCCCTTAGAATTAAATGAAAAAGCACCCCCAGGGATGAAAAGCGTTAAGAAATGCAAACTTCAGGGCTGGATTTGTTATAAATTAGATTTTTGGACTAAACTAGTTAAAATTGACAAACCTCAGGGACGAAAACAGAAATTTACTCTATAAATTACATCAAATGTGGCATAAAACTAACCCTTTTTTAGTCCTAATGTTGGAAAAAGTGTGTTTTTGTCTTCCTTTTGTATTTTCAGGATTAAATGAGCTCAAATAAACAAAAGAAGCAAAAATGCAGCCAAATCTAATATAAATACAAGAAAAGGAACAAACGTGGCATGCCCGACCCCCCGACAGCATCTTCCCAAGAAAACTTAAGAAGACAGAAGGCTGAACACGCCCCGTGCTCAGTGAGCACGGGGGCGTGCCCAAGTGTCAGCAGAAAAGACAAAGCTGTAGAAGCTTCTATCACCCACCACGGGGGCGTGCCCAGCGGACACAGGGCTGTGGTCAACTCTAAGATTCGCAAAATCTGGGGAAATCTTGATAGTACAGATACGCTTCTGCACACGGGGGCGTGCCCAGTGGACACGGGGGCGTGGTTAACTAATGCAGACAAACTGCAATTAATGAAGAAAGAGAAGGAAGGTGGACACGGGGCCGTGCCCAATGGACACGGGGCCGTGCCCGAGTCTCTGTTCAGCCTATAAATCGGGGTGCTTGGCTCATTTGCAAACCATCCCTTGGCACACCACCTCTCTCACACTTCACCCACCACCCACCACCATCACAACACCATCATCTACCACCATCATCCATCGTCCATCGTAGAGTGTGTGAGTCATCTCGGGATCCAAGATTGATCGTAAGAATTCTTGACAATCAAAGGCCATGTTTGCCTAAGTCTCTTACATCACTTGGTGAAGACACGTGTCTAGTGTAATACTTTTTATTTTTAATCTTTTCGCACTTTTTATTTGGTTATGTATTAATGACTTTAATAACTAGTTTCTTATGTTGAAGGTGATTCTTCCTTATCGTTTGTCCGTGGTGTCTTGGCATTATTTTACTGTCTATATAAAATAAAAGATTTTCACCATTCATATCTCCACGGTCTATATGGAGATATGTTGGCTACCTGGTCGAGGGTTAAGGGAACGGTTTGGTAAGAGTCTTGCCTTGTTCAGTGTATAGATCATGCAAGGACCTGGGTCAAATTTAGTAGGACCTCCTTCAATACCCACCGGTATTGGATGGCGGGGGTCCAAACTCTTTGATCCCCTCATATGTAAGCTACTATTAATACTTTAACCCGGCTACTTAGGACTGTATCCCTGCTGACTCAGACTACTTAGCCGAGGGTAACGTCACCTTCAAAAGAGGGACCTACCATAATATGCATTAATAACTTAATTAATTATCTTTCAATAATCCAACCCTTTAGGATTGTATCCTTGCTGACTCAAACTACTGGGTTGAGGGTAACGTTACCTTCAAAAGAGGGGCCTACTACAGTAACTAAGATAATCTCTTAAAAAGTGCAAAAGTGCGGAAATAATCAAAGGTTACACTAAACACGAGTCGGAGCCAAGTGATTCATCTTGTCTATCTGTTTTTACTTTTATTTTATTTTTCAGCATTTTAGTTAGTTTTTATTTTTCTAGCTTAAAAACATTTTTCTAACTTTTTGATTTGATTAGATGTTGAGGATAAACGGGTATTAAAAGCTCTTGTGTCCTTGGACGACCTCGGTATCTTGCCAACACTATACTACGCTCACGATGGGTGCACTTGCCCATATGTGTGTTTAGTGTTAGTAAAATATCGTGTTTTATAAATTTAAAACTTGACTAACGTGTAAAAAGGGCTTAAAATATACATTAAAACATATACGCACTCGCACACATCAGAGTTAGTTTCCGACTTTTCGTTTCGTGCGTTGAGCATTGCGATGCGTTTAAGCGAGTGTCGATTAAGCAATGCTATAGTTTAAATAATAGTTACACAAATAACCTAACTAACACACAACAACATAAATGACTTTGCGTTTCTAGTTCGTGATGAGATTGCTTTGCGATAGAGATGCGATTGCGTTTGCAATTAACACCCCAACATATAATAAATATAGATGCACAAGTAACACATAATAGCACAAACACGTAAAACAATATCCAGAACATGTGATTCAGGTTGCGATGCAATTGCGATGAAATATCGTTAAGTAGATTAGCGATTAACTGCAATTATTGCATTTACTCCACATAATACAACTAAAGTTACACAAATTAAAGTTTCGATTTACAAGTCAAAGAGTACAATCAATAATTAAGCAAGGAATGACAGATCGAATTTAGCAATCTTTTCTTCCTTTGACTTTGACTTCGACTTGTGCTTTGACTTCAAAGACGCGGGTTGTTATAGCTAAAATCTGTTTTGAACAAAAAAGCGGCTGAATTTAAGCAAGGGTGGACTTCAATGATGGTTTGGGGACAATTAACGTGCCGGGAGGGGGTAGTGTACATTGCGTCCAAGTTAGGGTGCCGTTTTAGTCTAGTTTTAGTTTAGTTAGTCGGTCTTGGGTTTGCTTGCACGTACAAGTTAATTAGGCTCGCCCGTACTCAATCTCCATTTGGGCGAGTTTAGTTGTTACTTAGTAATTGTAAAAGGTAACCCGTCGTTTTTATTTCAACTTTATTTTTAGAATTAAACCGCGATGAAATGCTATACGGTTATTCTATTTTTTTTTAGAAAAAATTTTCAAAGAATCAAAAAAAATTTAAGAAATTAAAAATACCAAAAATAGCTTATGATTACTGATTATCTGCTTGTTTTGTCTTGTTGAATAATTATTCTGCAGATATGGCAGCCGCAGGTAGTAGTTCGGGAGGCGAGCGGCGGACCCGGAAGAGGGGTCCGGATCAAAGGCCGCAAGAACAACCGGCGTTGCAAGTAGACGCGCCGGATTGGAGATTAAGGAAAATTATTTACTCCGCTCCTGAAAGGATTCCGATATGCAGAATTAATAATAGAGCTGACCACCCACTTTTACAGTTTGAGCTGAATACGAATGAATGGAAGAAGTATGATAAACTGAAAACCACTGATCTGTTATAACATAGGACGATAAACTGGGGTTGGTTAGAGGAAATTGGGTCTAAGCAGGAGGTGTTGGATCTTTTGGGTCTGAAGTTGACAGAGATGATGAATTGTATAGATGATCAGTTTGAGGAGTTGGTTCTGGAATTTCACATTACTTGGAAGCATAAGGAAGGTAAATTTGCAGATGAGAAGGCAGTATCGTTCAGTTTGGGTAGACGGGTATTTGAGTTGAATATGGCCCGTTTTGCGGTTACTTCGGGTTTTTATACAGATGAGGAGGTGCAACAACCGGGATTCGCTACTAGTTTGAGGGGGGCTTACTCAACTGATAGGGAGTGTAGTGTTGGGGCATCAGAATTACGCCGGTTTTGGAACACAATTTCCGACCACCCATTCGAGCTTACGAACCTTATCACCTCAGTTCGTAACCCGATTTACAGGTATGTTTTGAAGATTTTGTCTACTATTCTTGTGGGTCGGAGGTCTGGTGAGAACAAGGCGAATTGGATAGAAATATTTATCTTGATGTGCCGGGTGGGAAATAGAGAGATGAATCTGGCGACTGTGTTAGCTGCTTCGTTTAGTAGGGGGAGTCGTGGTGGTCCAAGAGCGACGACATTGGTTATGGGGCCATATATCACGCGGTTGGGATTGAGTTTAGGGGTGTTTGATAAGTATAAACTCCAGTTTTTACGCAAGGGCCCGACTACAGCTACTTTTGGGATAAAAGAATTGCAGCAGGCTGGTATTGTTTCGTATACTGAGCCGTATAGATGGGAGGAGATTAGACAGGGGCCTCAGGTGCAGCCACCTGAGGGAGATCCAGCTGCGGATGTTATGATACAGATTGAGCCCAAACACCGCAGAGGCATGAGATGCCTGCACCGCAGCACCCTCGTAGGCAGCCACCTCCTGAGCCACTTACTTTGCAATCTGTACGGTTATATGGAGCAAAGATTTGATGATATTGAGTAGGTGATTCGGACAGGGCAGGAGAGGCAGGAAGGAGCCCTGAGGTACATTATGCAAAAGATGAGTATGGCGATTCCTGATTTCTTTCAGCCGGCTGGGCAGGTTGGACCGATTCGTGCAGGAGTTGTGGGTCAGCATGATATGGGTGATTCAACTCCCCCGTTTACTGTGTTTGGGGAAGGTAGTTCAGGAGCCGGTGGGCAGGATGATAGTGAAGAAGAAGAGAGAGAGAGTGAAGAGGACTAGTGTGGGGATGGCGAGGATGCAGCAGGAGCCGATAGTATATCTTTTGTTTTTATTTTTTATGTTGTTTTGATCCTCATTCTTTTGGCCTGTATTTATACTTTAAATACTTGTGTACAGGATCGGTCGGGCAGGGTTGGTTCGTTTGTGGTTGTTGAACTAATGCACGTTATGGTTATATATTAACCTTTGGTATTGTTTGGTTATGCTACTTGCTAGGTTGATGTTTATTGCCGCTTTCGTTCGTGTGTACGATTAGGAACTGTTTGCTGAGCGCGTTCGGAT
The DNA here is from genome assembly GCA_030545235.1 of Helianthus tuberosus. Classification (NCBI taxonomy): domain Eukaryota; kingdom Viridiplantae; phylum Streptophyta; class Magnoliopsida; order Asterales; family Asteraceae; genus Helianthus; species Helianthus tuberosus. The sequence goes on from JARYGA010008567.1 coordinate 37,989, forward strand.
TGGAGGGCTTATGTGGAAATGACTGGCACATTGACAGTCTCACATATCAGCTAAGTCATTTTCCACTTGTATATTTTGTACATTTTCTTTTATTCGATATTGAGTTTATTTAGTTTAGTGGTAATTTAGGTAGTTTAGTATGTTTTCATCCTTGCATTAGGGACAATGCAAATTTTAAGTGTGGGGATGGAGCATGTGAGTCGTAGTATAGTTCGGTAATTTAGAGTGTCGAGTCATAAATTAAAAAATACACAAAAATTGAAAAATTGAAAAAAATCCAAAAAAATTGCAAAATTTTGAAAATGATAGAAAAATCGGTTTTTGTTCCGGTTGCAAATAATGATAATAAGAGAATAACAAATTAAGCCTGTGTCTAATTTGGGATGTGTGAGTAGGCTTGGCCCGGTTTTAGGTTCCTTTGAGCTAAAAATATACCTAATTGTTGATTTACTAGTGGGTTCTCATCTAGGAGAGGTAGTGAAGCCGAAACCGTCATTAATAGTATAAGGGATGCCGTTATAAGCTAAGATCGTTAGAATTTCTTATCATATCATGGGAAAAAATAATAAAAAAGAGCTAGACTGAAAAAAATCGGCAAGGCCTACGTAATCTCTGTTTGGGATAGTGACTCTGACTTGGAATACCTCTGGGATTGTTGAATAATAATGCAAAAATACTGATGCCTATTGTAATCTCTCTTGGGGGTGGTGACTCTGATTGGGAATGCCTCTGGGATAAGGTATGCACGGTCTAAAAAGCTCAAAAGAAAAAAGGAAAAGGAAAAAATATAATAAAGATTGATTTTAAATTCTCTTGATCTTGGTATAAAACGGTTAGGAGATAGCCCAGTGGTTATTCCTTTTGTTCTATAAGCTTGAGGTGGGACTAGGTGAATCGACTAATTCTAGTGTGAGACCCTAGGTGAGTTGACCGAACTTAAATTAAATATACATGATAAGGGCGTAGAACCGGGGTTGGGTGTAAGAGGATCGAAATACTTGCAATCGCGATTAACACGGGTATTAATTTTAATAAAGTAAAATAGCTTTTGTGCCTGAACATTAACTTGATTCTGATTCCGTTGCATAATTCTTTTTCGGGGACGAAAAAATGTAAGTGTGGGGATATTTGATTTATTGCAAAATACATCCATTTATCGTGTTCAGTTTGTACATATTTCGTGTTTATTTGATTACGTTTTAGTTAGAATTTCGTTACTTTGATCAATTCTTGTATTTTCAGGTCTTTAGTGCTGAAAGTGTCGAAAAACGAAGAGTAAATGGCTGGAAAACAAGTTGGAATGGAGTCCGGATGTAACAACCCGACTTTTTGAAGTTAAAGTACAAGTCAAAGTCAAAGTCAAAGGAATAAAAGATTGCTAATTAAATCTATCATTTCTTGCTTGATTATTACTTGTACTCTCGAACCCCGATATTCGATGCTCTAGTTAACGCTATATTTTCTTACGATTTGTAATTTGTGAAGTAACAATGCGATAAACGTAATTAAACGCTAACATACTCATCGCTATCACATCGCAACTCGAATCGCAATTATTGACTTTATGTGTGTGCGTTAATATGTGTTACTTGTGCATGTCTATACGTGATAAAGGTGTTATTCGAAAACGTAATCGCAACACTATCGCAACACAATCTCATCGCGGACTCGAAAACTAAATTGTACTTTTATGTTATGTGTTAGTTATGTTATTTGTGTACCATTCTTAAAACTATCGCATCGCTTCCTCGCAACTCGCTTAAACGCAACGCAACGCTCAACGCATGAAACGGAAGTCGGAAACCAACTCACACGCGCCGTCCGATCGAACGACCGTTCGATCAAATGGTTATCCGACCGGATGACCATCCGATCGGATGGCCATCCGATCGAAAGGCCGTCCGACCCGTCGACGTCCACCGCCTTTCTCCACCTCTCACTATAAATACCCTTCCTGTCACATCACTGTTCATGATGTGACAACTCCCTCCGACCCACGCACTCTTAGGCCACTTTTCTCTTGATTCCTCGCGATTCTTGTAAGTTTTCACTCTAAATCTTGTACTTCTATCATCTACACACACTTTCTCATCATCTTCTCCAACAAATCACAAATTTTCTCCATGAAATCACTGGATTTGGGCTGTTTTCGAGTGACTCATCACGGGTTCATATGAATACCGGAGTATGATCTCATCTCACCAAGAACAACTCGAATCTAACAGATTTCTACAATGTTTAAACACTGATTTCACCTAATCTAAACATTTTCCAACTGATTTTCCACTTTTCTTCAAACATTCTTCACTTTTACTCAAAACCGATAGAATCTGGGCTCGTTCAGGCCTTCCACTCATTCTCTAGTGAAGTGCTGGTCTAAGAACGGATTACTATCAAAGATACGACCGATTCACGGGTTGAACGTGAAATTCCGTCAAGAACAATTACTGATCGAACGGGGTGATTCCCATCCGATCGGACGACTTGGACTCGATGTGGTTTCCGTTGTCATACCGTCTCGGCTCAACCGCAAAACTTTTCTAAACATAAC
>JARYGA010008568.1:0-50138 GCA_030545235.1 Helianthus tuberosus
GGGGATGCTAAAACCTTGAATTTTGCAAGTCCTAAATACAAGCCTTACACAAAACTCTATTGGAACCGCTAATCACCCCAAATTTTTTTTTTTCAAAAATTTCAAATTTTTTTTACTTGTCTAGGTTTAACTCGGGAAATTCAAGCTCTCAAAAAGGTTATATTTTTACAAATTTACAACCGATAGCGTAGTGATAAAAAGAACCAACATAAGAAAATTATGAAAAGGCATGACAAACTTATTTAAAATTTGATTATATATACTTGATCACATAAAAACCCATTCCCACAAAAGTGAGTTTTGAGCCTTTATTGAGCACACAATTCCATATCATTTGACTAAATGCTCATTTTTGGTTTCTTGTGTGAATAGCCGCTTGGTTCTTACGACTCTAGAACTTGCCATAACAATACATTCCCGGTCCTTATCAACTTAAACCCGAGTAAGTAAATGATGGAGGCATTAGGACTAACATTTTTTTTCTACACCATTATTTTTTCTTTTTCTTTTACCACCTACCCAAAAATCCCCCTAGTTAGCCCCTTTGAGCCTAAACCTTTTCGTTTCATCACCCAAAACAAAAACCCTTTCACCCACCAAAAACCTTTTTCATTTTTAACCCTTTATTTTAGTAACAAGTTCGGTTCTTCGTGAAAAAAAAAATGAAGCAAAAAGAAAATAAACAAACAAAGTAATAAAAAATAACTTTGTTTGAATAAAAGCTTCATCAAAAATAAAAAGTTGCAAAAATACGAAAACCGACACTTGTTACACTTTTTAGCCCTTTTTCTACTAACCACTAACCCAACCACCTACCTTTAACCCTAGCCAACCCTTAACCCACAAAGTCCTCTTGATATCTACAAAGGTATAAAAGTTAAAAAGGAGGAGGATTGATTTTTTTGGCAAGCCTATGGTAGGAATAAGTTCCAGGACCGCGCTCGAGTGATTCACTAAAAATACACCTTCGGCCGAGTGTGAGTGATTTCCCCGCGAGGTATGTGAACTTGTATATAAATAGAATTTTAAAAAAAAAATATGTTATGCCTAATTAAGTAATTTCTTTTATGAACAGTTCTAAATAAATCATTACGAATAGGAGTGTAAATAAATAAAAATAAAACCCCAAAAAGATCTTGGAAATCCCGACACTCTATGACAAGCCCAAAACCTTCTCTTCTACCTATTCCATTTGGGAGTGTAAGCCAAATATTAAAGAGTTTTGCTTGAGGACAAGCAAAAGTTCAAGTGTGGGGGTATTTGATGTGTGTAAAATGCAACATATAAATTACATCAAATGAGGCATAAAACTAACCCTTTTTTAGTACTAATATTGGAAAAAGAGTGTTTTTGTCTTCCTTTTGTATTTTCAGGATTAAATGAGCTCAAAAACGCAAAAGAAGCAAAAAGACAGCTAAATCCAACATAAATACAAGAAAAGGAACATTAGTGGATTGCCCGAACCCTCACCGGCACCTTCCAAAGCAAAATAGAGAAAACAGAAGGTTGAACACGCCCCGTGCTCAGCCAGCACGGGGCCGTGCCCAAGAAGCAGCAGAAAAGACAAACCTATAGAAGCTTCTATTGCCCACCACGGGCCGTGCTCAGCGGACACGGGGGCGTGTCGAAAGTACAGCAGGCGCATTTATTGTAATTGCGAATTACAATTAATGAGGAGAGAGAGTGTCAGACGGGCACGGGGCCGTGTCCAGCGGACACGGGGCCGTGTCCAGCTCTCTGTTCAGCCTATAAATAGGAGTGCTTGGATTCATTTCATCCCATCCCTTGGCACACCACCTCTCTCACACTTCATCCACCACCCACCACCATCACAACACCATCATCCATTGTCCATCATAGAGTGTGTGAGTCGTCTCGGGATCCAAGATTGATCGTAAGAGTTCTTGACAATCAAGGCCATGTTTGCCTAAGTCTCTTACATCACTTGGTGAAGACAAAGTGTCTAGTATAATACTTTTTATTTCTAATCTTTTGCACTTTTTATTTGGTTTTGTATTAATGACTTTAATAACTAGTTACTTATGTTGAAGGTGATCTTTCCTTATCGTTTGTCCGTGGTGTCTTGGCATTATTTTACTGTCTATATAAAATAAAGGATTTTCACCATTCATATCTCCACGGTCTATATGGAGGTATGTTGGCTACCTGGTAGGGGGTTAAGGGAACGGTTTGGTAAAGGTCTTGCCATTGTTCAGCGTTTAGAGGTCCTGCAATGGACCTGGGTCAAATTTAGTAGGACCTCCTTCAATACTTCACGGTATTGGATGGCGGGGGTCCAAACTCTTTGATCCCCTCATAAGTTAACTACTATTAATACTATGACCCGGCTATTTAGGACTGTATCCCTGCTGACTCAGACTACTTAGTCGAGGGTAACGTCACCGCCAAAAGCGGGGCCTACCACAATACTGCATTAATAACTTAATTCATTATCTTCCAATAATCCACCCATTTAGGATTGTATCCCTGCTGACTCAAACTACTGGGGTGAGGGTAACGTCACCTCCAAAAGAGGGGCCTACTACAATAACTAAGATAATCTCTTAATTATGTGCAAAAGTGCGGAAATAATCAAAGGTTATACTAGATACGAGTCGGAACTAAGTGATTCATCTTGTCTATCTGTTTTTATTTTATTTTTATTTTCAGCATTTTAGTTAGTTTTTATTTTTCTTAGTTTAAAACATTTTTCTAAACTTTTATTTTGGTTAGACGTTGAGGATAAACCGGTATTAAAAGCTCTTGTGTCCTTGGACGACCTCGGTATCTTACCAACGCTATACTACACTCAACGATGGGTGCACTTGCCCATATGTGTGTTTAGTGTTAGTGAAATATCGTGTTTTATAAATTTAAAACTTGGCTAAAATAAGTGTTAAAAAGGGCTTAAAATATACACCTAATATATATAACACTTCACCGCACATCACCCGCGCAAGAGAAGAATTAAAAAAGGAAGAGATAACTGAAAATGTAAAAATGGAAGAACAAATAAGTGAAAAACCGACACATGAGTTAAACAACGGAAAAGGTGAGTCCGACAACGTTAAAATCCAAGAAGAGTCTAATTTTGAAGAAATTAATCTCTTGACACCTTCTTTCGAAAATCATTGTTTAGTACCCACTCATGCTAAGTTTTTAAAAGAGTTAAACACTAACACTAAAATTGACGAAATGGTAAGTGTTAAGTTAACTAATGATCAAACTTCGCTAATAAAAGAAGACCCATTTGAAATTAACATCACACCGGTTCCATGTTTCTTTAAAAATTCGTTTATTAGTAATGTCACAATCGATAAAGATCTTTGTGTTAACATAATGCCTAACTACATTTTCGAAAAATTAAGTATTAGTGAGTTTTCTCCACTTCAAATACCCATTTTTCTATCCAATCGGAAAGTAATAAAATCAATCGGTATAGTTGAAGATGTCTTGGTTCAAACAAATCAAATGGTAATCCCAACCGACTTTGTCATCCTCGATGACGCTCCTCTAGTGTTGGGACGACCATTTGTAAAAACTCACGAAGCTTTGAAAAACCGGAAGTTCAATAATCTACCTCTTCAATTAGGGGCATTTAAAAGAAGTGTCGATCTCGAACGATCAATGAAATATCCATTCAGCAATAATGACCCCCTAATTGAAGATGAAGATGAACCACCCGATACAAGTGAAGAGGTTGACCACTTTGTTGAAGAAGAAGTCGCCATAGAACAAACTTTTAAAGTTCTTGATCGAAATGAGCAACCAAATAAGGAGTCTCCTAAAGACCCACCACTTGAGCTCAAAGAACTTCCAAAAGGTTTGGAATATGCTTTTCTAGACAAAGATGGTAAGTTACCTGTAATTATTTCATCTAAATTAGATAACTTAGAAAAAGAAAAATTAATTAATCTTTTGAAAAAACACAAAAATGCAATAGCTTGGAAACTTGTTGACATAAAAGGAATTAGTCCTTCTATGTGCACACACAAAATTTTGATGAATGATGACTACAAATCGGTCATACAACCACAACGTCGAGTAAATCCAAATGTTCAAGAAGTGGTTAAAAACGAAGTCATCAAGCTACTTGACGCCGGACTTATCTATCCTATCTCCGATAGTCCTTGGGTGAGTCCCGTCCAAGTAGTTCCAAAGAAAGGGGGTACGACGGTAATAACTAACGAAAAAAATGAACTAATACCAACGAGAACCGTCACAGGATGGAGGGTTTGTATAGATTATAGACGATTAAATGAAGCAACAAGAAAGGATCACTTTCCTTTACCCTTCATTGATCAAATGTTAGAAAGACTATCCGGTCATAAATTTTACTGTTTCTTGGATGGTTTTTCAGGTTACTTTCAAATCCCGATAGCACCCGAAGACCAAGAAAAGACAACTTTCACATGTCCCTATGGAACTTTTGCTTATCGACGCATGCCGTTTGGTCTATGTAATGCCCCTGCAACATTCCAACGTTGCATGGTAGCTATTTTCCATGACATGATAGAAAAGACAATGGAAGTCTTCATGGACGACTTCTCTATCTTTGGGGATTCATATGACCAATGCCTCGATAACCTTGAACGAATGCTATCCCGATGTGAGGAAACTAACCTCGCCCTTAATTGGGAAAAATGGCATTTTATGGTAACGGAGGGAATAGTACTCGGTCACAAAATCTCAAGCGAAGGAATGGAGGTGGATCGAGCCAAAATAGATACCATTTCTAGATTGCCACCTCCATCCTTCGTAAGAGCTATCAGAAGTTTCCTAGGGCATGCCGGATTTTATAGGCGATTTATCAAAGACTTTTCAAAAATCTCAAGGCCTCTATGTAACACCCCGAAAACGGGTTTGGTAATCAAACCTCGTTAATAGTAAAAACGGATAAAATACCGTTAGTGGTAAAAGTAAATTGGTAAATATTAGGAATTTATTTAAATAATCCTAATATTTACTTAAAGTGAATAAGAACTTTCAGGAAAATAAAATAGAAAGATAAAAGGTCGATTTAACGGGACTTAAAGTAAAACGGGTTACGACCTCCCGAACCTACCAAGTTAACTAGGAATAAATCTAACCTAGTTAAATAGTGACTTATGAGTGGGTTAAAAGACTTAATTTAAGAATTAAGGAAAAGTTGAGGGACTTAAGTTGTAAGAAATGAAACTTGAGTTTAATTAAGACAAATAAAAACAAACCAAACACCCCTAAATGGGATGTCTGGTCGATTAGAACAAGCAGGGCGACACCCCACTTTCAATCTCTCAAAATTCTGCTTGAACTCTCAAATTGGAGGTGCAAATCTGGTCCAAACGAAAATCCGAGCATAGAATCGTGATCCTCATCACAAGAGGATTACAAGGTATGTAAAAATTAAGGAAAACTCTCAACTTGAAATTTTCATGAATTGGGAAAAATCTGAAAATTAGGGTTGCATGTGTATGTTATGATGATTAAGGAGCAACTATAGTGTTTAGGGACAAACCCTAGACCAATAGAAGTCGAAATCATAAGAAATTTTGGTGAAACCTATGAACACCATTGTAGGTGATTAGTGGGTTATGTGTAATTTGATGAACACTAGGATGTAGAATGCTAATCTAGTGTAAATTGATGTATAGAAACTGATTTCTGAAAATATGATGCGTAGTTCATGAACACTAGACATGGAGGTTTGAATTGTGGTGTAAATCTTGGTAAAAATAACTAGTTATGAACTAGTTAGTAAATATGTAAAATTATGCCCGCTAGGTGTTTGTTAAAATGCCTAAACAAAGCTAAAATGTTGAAATTCCATGTGAAGTGTGCATTTTAGTATGTTGATAGATCAATCGACTTCTAGGAAGTCAAACTAACCAATGATTTAGTCAAGTGATAAAGTTGACATAAGACCCGTTAGATGGAGTAGTCATAATTGATAATGACTAATCTAACCGTCTCATGAATTATGATGATAGTTTGACGCGTAACAAGCTAGGTGGAAGCTTGATGAGGGAGCGGGTCAAACGAATCAAGAAGGAAAAGAAAAGCGTAGTTCGAATGCAAGGTAAGTAGAACTTACGCCTACTTGTAGTATATGTATTTATTTGATAAGCGAGGAATACAATAAAGGATTAGGTTCGAATCATGGGTTCCGACACGAAACGAAATGAGTCGGAACCAATAAAAATGTTTTAAAACCATGATTAATGGTGAAAGAGGCATAATGGTAAATTGGTCATGTAATGACTAATAACTAATGAGATTCGTTAAGGTCACTTTAGAATGTAACTAATAACGAGAAAATAAGTAGAGATGGAAATTTAGTCAAATACCGACAAAAGTAAATTGTATTTAAAAAGGGGTCTAGTGGCAAAAATCCGAAATGGGTCGGATGGGCAAATTGGTAATTAATAACCATGTTTCGCCACTTATGAAGATGCTTGGTCATATAGGCCAAACGGGTCAAATGGTGTGATAGCACCATTTGACAATATCGACTGATGTGGCTATCAAGTCTTGTGTTAACAGGAGCGATTAGCGATTCGGATACTCCCGTCACCATAGAAACTGTGATAATAAATACGAAGTATAAATCGGGTCTATCTGTTGACCCGAGCCAGGTACGTATAAATATAATTGTGGACAATATACCTTATGACCATTTTAGTAGCGAGAGCCCTTCGTAGTAAACGAGGGGCTAATGTTGACTAAAATGCCCTTGATGGGTAAATTGGGTAAACAACCCATAAAGGTTGCTTAGGAACTTATATTACGATCTTGTAACCTTTAGACGCATATGAAAATAGTAGGCATAAACTATCAAGGGTTGAATGCCTTAAAATGCGTATTGTCGCAAAATAGCATATTTGAGGGGTAAACTCGGAATAGAATAGTCTATTATATTAAACCCACCACATTCATGGTTGTGGTGGGAAAATTAATCTAAATGAACGAGTGGGATTATGAGGCATAGTAGATGTGAGCGAAATTAGGCTTAAAAGGACATAAATGTCCTTAACGGGTCAAAATAAGCACTTAAGCATAAGCGGGTTTAGAATGTATAATAACCAGTGACTTGAGCCTTGAACAATAGGAAATAATCATAATAATAGGTTTACAAAAAGAAACTAGGACCGTAAACAAGTTTGCTAGATGAAATCATGAATGGGTCAAAAGTTGGTAAAAAGGGCATTAAGCCGAAGAGCTAAAAGTCCGAATTTTTATTATGTCGTATGTTGGATTTAACTCCATTAGATGGAGAATTAAATTACAGACACGTAGGAAAAAGAATCGCGTAAAACGGAGCTATAACGAAGAAGTTATGGCCGTTTTCGTGAAATCGGGTTGAGCTGTGTATGTACAGCAACTGATTAAGCAAGAGTCTGTGGAAAAGAGGGCCTCGCGTCACGCGACGCCCCTTGGCGTCACGCGACGCCCTCTAATCCGGAAATAAATTGTTTTGTTGTTTGTTTGACCATGGTACTTGTTTAAACTTATTAGTTGACTATCAAAACTAACTTTTAAGTTGGTTTTGATCTTAGGTGACATTGGGCATGCTACGGATGACGATCAAGCAGCTTCGAAGAACCGAACACACGTGATTAAAGCTTCCGCATGTCGTTTCGTTGTTTCTTTTAAGTGATGAACTTAATTACATTATGTTCTAAACTTTTAAATTGTAAAATGTTTTAGTAAACCCGTTGTTAGTGCATGGAATGTCTGTTGACTTCGTCTGCATTAAGTCTTGTGTCTAGATTGATTGAAAGAACACAAAATAGGGTTTTAATTAGGGTTTGTTTATGTTAAACTTGAAGATTTCGCTTGAAACCATCTCAAGCGAAATCTTCAGCTTATATATAGGGTTGTGTGTTCATTTGGTAGACAGATCTGAGAGAGAGTGGTCATTGTGTGAAACACGAAGTGCTGCCGGATTTGTATCAGAAAACATTGTACAAGCACTCAAATCAATCAGAAAAGAAAGATTAAAAGGATTAGAGCTGTTATGACTTTGTTTACGTTGATTCCGCCTTCGTATGCAAAGATGAACTGCCTTAACTGACGGTTTAAGGTCGTAGAACGGTCCAACAAGTGGTATCAGAGCTCAGGACAAGGAGTTCATACCATAGCAGCTTAATTCTACCGGATTATCTTCTTTCTACTCACTTCTTTTCTTATTTTTCAGATCTGAACAAGTTCCAACGGTCGAAATGGTCTGATTTTCGAGTATATCATGTAAAACGTAGTTTTAACAAAGCCTACAAAGATTCAGACTAAAATTCAGATTAAAACATGTTAAAATTGACCTAAAACTGGATTTCGCTTGAAAGTGTTCGAAATTAGTAGTTGATTTCGCTTCAAAATCAGATTTTTAGGCTGGATTTTGCTTGAAACTAGTTGAAGCGAAATTGAGTTTATTGGTTTTCGCTTGAGATCAGTTGAAGCGAAACTGATCTTGTGGTTTTCGCTTGAAGCGAAATAGTTCATCTAGATTTCGCTTGAAAAAATTGAAGCGAAATTGTTTACTGTTGTTTTCGCTTGAAACAAGTTGAAGCGAAATAGTGGATTTCGCTTGAATCAGAACTGTTGTCGGATTTCGCTTGAAGTTTCTGGTCAGTTGAAGCGAAATAGTAGTTTTCGCTTGTATAGTGCTTGGATCAGATTTCGCTTGAATAGTATTATAGAGCTGATTTCGCTTGAAGCTGTTTACACTTCAAGAGATTTCGTTTGAACTTGCTGAATTTTTAAAACCTTGAAAAATTTTCTAAGTGTTTTGTTGTTTTTGCAGGTGATTCGAGGAGTTTTACTAGGCACAAATACCAAGAAATCAAAATGTTTGACGAACTGGAAAACATTAAACTTGAAAGAATAAACAATTGGACTTGTTGTTCACCTCTTGAGAAAAAGGAGGTTTTGGTTGAAAGATTTGAACATTTTATGTGTAGGAAATATGAGAATTTTAGTGATACGTATAAGCGATATGAAGACTTACATAAAAGTTTTGAAATGTATTACTTAAGGATATCAAATGCTGAAAAGATATTTAAGTTTGCAGATGCGTTACCTTCAGATTGGGATGAATTTTTAGAAAAATTGAAAAAGGATTCTAGGTTCTCAAAATTTGGTTATTATGATTTCATCAGAGAGCTTAGAAAACGCAATGATGAGAATGAAGAGAAAAAAAAGGAGGTGGTAGAGAAATTAAAAAGAGAATCAAATTGGTTAAGTTTGGATGTGTTTCTTGATATAATCAAAAGAATTGAAAATGGTATTGATGTAAGAAGAAAAATGAAATATGATTACAAGAGAGGTTGTTTTTTAAATGAAGATTTGAATCCTGCTGATATGGTTAAAATTTTTCTTGCAGGAACATCAAAGATTGAAGAATCAAAGAAGGATGAAACTTCAAAAAGTAAAGTTGTGTGCTCAAAATGCGAAAAATCCGAAGCAGAAAATGTCAATCTCTTGAAAGATATGAAGAATTTGACATTGGAAAATAAAGCGTTGAAAGACGAGAATAAAGCTGATGATGAACAGATTTTGGAGTTGCATTTGAATTGTGAAAAGCAGAAATCTGAGAATGTTAAACTGTTAAATGACTTGAACAGTTTGACATTAGAAAACAAGGTTTTGAAAGAAAAAGAAAAAGATTTTGAGAATAAGCTAAACACTTTAGAACATGAAAAAGTGTTTTGGGCAAAATTAGAAAATAAGGCTTTAAAAGATAGAGAAACAGTTTTTGATAATAGAATAAAAGTTTTGGAAAATGAAAATTCTGTTTTTAAAGATAAAATCAAAAGTTTTGAAAATGAAAAATTAAAGATTGAAAAAGATTTTCAAAGTCAAATAAAGATTCTTGAAGATGGGAGATCTGTTTTTAGCAAGAACAATATTGAAAAGCAAAAGGTAATAAATTCCCATCGTCAGACTATTATTCGACTTGAAAAAGAAGTTGAATGTGATAGAAAGAAAATTAAAGAGTTAGAGAATAAATTGAAAGGTTTTGTGAAACAAGATTATCCATGTCCAAAACCGATCAATTCAGTTCCAATAAGTGACAATGTCACAAATTTTGACAAAGTCAAAGTCAAAATTGAAGATTGTGATGAAATATATGATGATGAAAAAGAAAAGAAAAGAAAAATACTTTTAGATTTACAAGAAAAATTTAAAAATAATGTTTTGCAATCTACTGAAACAGGTGAATGTTCTAAACAAAAACATGTTAAGAAGAGTGTAGAACAGAAACAAAAAGTTAAAAATTTGAAAAATGCTAAAAATGAAAATAAATGCTCATCAGATAAGTCATCCAATCATTTTGAAAAATCACAAAAATCTAAAAATGAAAACTCACAAAATGTTGGTAATAAGTGGTGCAGGTTTGACCACAGTGCTCAAATGCCAAATCAAGGATACAAGAGGAGACATGATTACCACAAGGCAAATCAATGCTTTGATCTAAGTGTATGGTATGAAGACGGTGTTTGGTATGAAAGTAGTGAGAGGTATGATAACAGAGTGTGTTACACTTGTGGCTATCAAGGACACATTGCTGTTAACTGCCAAAGTCAGAGATTCGAAACAAGAAGATGCTATGAATGCCACATTAGAGGACACATTGCCAGAGACTGCCCAAGGAGATCAATGGGAAGATCAAGGGTTGAATCTCCAAGAATGGCAAAGAAGTCAGTCAACGTCAAGTCCCATGAACAGAAGGTTCTAAAACCTAAAGTTCAGGATCAGACAATTCAAGAAAAGAAAGTTAAACTTTCACAGGGGCAGAAAGACAGACTGCGAAAGAAAAGGAAGAAGGCGAGAGAGTATCTCGAGAAAATTTTGTCTTCGGGTTCACCAGACAGATTGAATAAAAGTTCTGATGAATCAATTCACTCGACTGCAAAGCCAAGTAAATTGAATTCTTCAGATGCAAATCTGAGGACGAAAGAAGAAAAGAAGAAGAAGAAAATGGTTGGCGATGAATCTGACGTCTCAAAGTCAGACAAGCCACCATCAGGCAATGAATCTGACAGGTCAAAGTCAGACAAGCCATGTTCAGGCAATGATTCTGGTTTATCAAAACCAGAAGAGCCATCTGGTGAGGTAAAAATTGTCAAACCCAAGGCTGGTCAGGCTTGGGTGAATCTTTTCAAATAGAAAAACCTGACTTGCCGGAGTTCCCAGGTTGGTAAGCGTGGAACATGAATCGGCACATTTCTTGAGAAATTCACTGGATGGTAACTGTGATATTTCGATTTCCAAGTGGTAAATCAGGGACATTAAGTTGTACTTGATTTTCTACTAGTGTTTGTTGTTGACAAGGATCTTAAATGTTAAATTTTTTAAAATGGTTGAAAAAGAACAATGTGATGAAACCCCAAGTTTGTAAAAAGACAAACAAAACTAATTTTCCGGAAAAACCATTTGATTAAAACAAACTTAAGTGTTTTGAAATCTAAATGGGAAAATAGTTTGTTGTCAGGGGGAGTTCTGATTGTTTATGCCAAGTGAATGGCGAATTGAAGCGATTTGATATCAGTTTGTCACGTTTCTTGTATAGTTTGTTTTCAAATTTTCCCAGAAAATCAAAATTGAAACATATCTTGATTTTAGGGGGAGAAAAATTTTTAAAAAAATTAGAAAATTTGAAAATGCCAAAAACATTTGAAAAAGCAAAAATGAGTTTTGTTGTGAAAAAGAGGAAATGATAGTAAATCAGTGAACTATCACAGCATGCTAAAGATATGTAATGTCAAATGTGATAAACGGTCTCACTGATGATGTGTCAGTAGGTTTTTGCACATTTAGTAAATTGTGACGAGATATAAACCTAAATTTAAAACTTGCTTATATCGTGGGTAACATCTCTCGGATATATGGGTAACCCCCGAAATCTTGTTTGAAAGGTCTCGTATTCTGATATACAGGTTTTTATACTCAATGATGTCTGGGGTATTATTCCGGGACTTCTGCTGAATGGTAGTTCTGACCTAGTCCTCGAATAATACTTTCTACAAATGCTTGAAACACAGCATCACCCTCAGCATATATGATAAGACAATAAAATTGCTTAGCAATGCTGTTGTAAAAAAGATCCTCTAAACGGGACACACCAAAAGTTGAGTCATGATCTCTCTGCTGAACGGTAGTTCTGACCTGAGCTCTCATGATTCTTCATAAATTATTAACCCCTTACAGATATCATTTGTGTTATAATTGCCTGTAAGACTGAATATTGGGATCTGGATACGGGAGTATATTCTGAGGTGGGACACGTGATTAAGTTTAAGTATCTAAGACATTAAATTCGTATCTCGAAGCAGTTGAACTTTGTGTGAAAATTTAAGTGGATCAATATACTGACAATCTAAGTGAATCGTTTAAAACTTAACATGCTTAAAGCTTAACGGTGCTTGTGATTTGTCTCATAAACTGATATGATCCTCTTACACAAACTCACAAAAATATTGCTTGTATATATGTGTGTTTTAGCATAAAGTTTTGAAAAATTCAAAAAGATTTTCGACGACTGATGTTGAAGGACTGATATTCAAAATTCCAAGTGCTAAACTTGATGAACTACATTGGTTTGGGAGAATATGTTGAAAATTTTGAATGACATATACAAATGTTTTGAAAGATTGTGGGGTTAGTTAATCAAGGTCATTCACTTGAACTTGATGTAACTTTACAGATTGTTGAATTGTTGATTTCTACCAGTAAGTTTTTAAATCTAAGTGTAATAAATTTGTGAAACTTATGTTGTGGTAGAGAATATGCAGGTTTTAGGAATTCCCACGGAAGCTAAATGATAAAGATTGAACCAGACATCTCAGATTCTAGCATATTGAGAGGGGGAGTATGTGAAAGGGGGAGTCTGGATCAACAGTCAAAGGGAAGAATGGAGTTTAAAGTTTGAAGATTGAAGATAAAGATTGAGGAAAGTTTTATAATGTTGGAGAAAAGACCAAGACTGAAGACTCAGGAGCTGAAGACTTCGTCAACATCCAAGGGGGAGTCTGTTAGTGCATGGAATGTCTGTTGACTTCGTCTGCATTAAGTCTTGTGTCTAGATTGATTGAAAGAACACACAATAGGGTTTTAATTAGGGTTTGTTTATGTTAAACTTGAAGATTTCGCTTGAAACATCTTCAAGCGAAATCAACACATGATGATTTCGCTTGAAACCATCTCAAGCGAAATCTTCAGCTTATATATAGGGTTGTGTGTTCATTTGGTAGACAGATCTGAGAGAGAGTGGTCATTGTGTGAAACACGAAGTGCTGCCGGATTTGTATCAGAAAACATTGTACAAGCACTCAAATCAATCAGAAAAGAAAGATTAAAAGGATTAGAGCTGTTATGACTTTGTTTACGTTGATTCCGCCTTCGTATGCAAAGATGAACTGCCTTAACTGACGGTTTAAGGTCGTAGAACGGTCCAACACCCGTTTTTCCGATGTATATGTAATCTTAATTACATGAGTGTTTTCGTAAATAATACGCTAAACCTTGATTTATAAGAACGGGTGTTACACTCTAACAAAATTGCTTGAAAAAGATGCTCCATTCATCTTTGACAAGGATTGCAATCAAGCATTTCTTACCCTAAAGGAAATGCTAGTCAATGCACCTATCATGATAGCGCCTGATTGGAAATTTCCTTTCGAAATCATGTGTGATGCTAGTGACTTTGCAGTTGGAGCTGTCTTGGGACAGAGAAAAGAAAAGCATTTCCACCCAATCTATTATGCTAGTAAAACACTTAATGATGCACAAGAAAATTACACAACAACTGAAAAAGAGTTACTAGCTGTGGTATTTGCTTTTGATAAATTTCGTTCTTATCTTGTTCTTTCTAAAACTATAGTCTATACAGACCATGCAGCCATTCGATATCTCTTCAAGAAGCAAGACGCAAAACCACGTTTGATTAGGTGGATTCTACTCCTCCAAGAATTTGACATTGAAATCAAGGACAAAAGAGGAGCAGAAAATACCGCAGCAGATCATCTTTCACGCTTAGAGGCAACCAGGGACGAGCAAATCAACGAAAAATTTCCAACTGAGTCCTTGGAAATGGTGGAATACAAGGAAGAACCATGGTACGCCGACTATGCTAACTACCTAGCTAGCGGTATAGTCGCAAAAGGATGGCCACATCATCAAAGAAAAAAATTCTTTGCCAATGTGAAACACTACTTTTGGGAAGATCCATATCTTTTCAAAATGTGTGCTGACCAACTCGTCCGACGATGCGTACATGGTGGTGAAGCACGAAGAATTCTCCGCCATTGTCATGATGGTCCATACGGAGGACATCATGGTGCTGCCAGTACCGCACGAAAGGTATTCGATTCAGGATTTTAGTGGCCAACCATTTACAAAGACGCCCAAAGTCTTGTAAAGACATGTGATGCTTGCCAAAGAACAGGTAATATTTCTTCAAAAAACGAAATGCCACAAAATGGCATTCTTGTTTGTGAAATATTTGATGTGTGGGGACTCGACTTTATGGGACCTTTCCCACCATCGAAAGGAAACAAATATATACTTGTGGCAGTAGATTACTTGTCTAAATGGGCTGAGGCCGAGGCACTTCCAACAAATGATGGAAGAGTCGTGGTAAGATTTCTGAAAAAATTATTCTCTCGTTTTGGCACACCTAAAGCTTTAATAAGTGATAGAGGTACCCATTTTTGCAATCATCAACTTGAAATTTTTTTAACAAGATATGGGGTCTATCACCGGGTTTCAACAGCATATCATCCTCAAACAAACGGGCAAGCCGAAGTGACTAATAGAGGTTTAAAATGAATACTCGAAAAAACCGTAGGGATAAATAAAAAGGAATGGGTAGATAAATTAGACGATGCTTTATGGGCTTTTCGAACTGCTTATAAAACAACAATAGGTACAACCCCATATAAGCTAGTCTATGGAAAAAGTTGTCATTTGCCAGTAGAAATTGCACACAAAGCCTACTGGGCAATCAAAAATGTAAACTTAGATCTAGAATTTGCTGGTAAAAATCGATTTTGTCAAATAAATGAATTAGACGAGCTTAGGAATTATGCATACTCAAACTCTGAAATTTATAAGGAAAGAATGAAAAATTTGCATGACAAACATATTAAACCTAATGAATTTCGGGTATGAGATTTAGTTCTTTTGTTTAATTCACGACTTCGATTGTTTCCTGGTAAATTAAAGTCTAGGTGGTCAGGACCTTTTTCCGTCACCCACATTTTTCCACACGGTGTAGTAGAAATTAAATCTCGAAATGGGCCACCATTTAAAGTCAATGGCCAACGGCTGAAACTCTATCAAGGATTTATTGAGGATGAGGAAGAAGAGATCTCGCTTCAAACAGTGGAAGAATAAACACATCATGCCTGGTAAGTTACAAACGATTGAGACGACAAAATAAAGCGGTAAGTTTTCTAACCATAGCTTATGGGAAAAGGGGGCACTCACACGAGCACTAAAAAAAAAAAAAAAAAAACTCGCTCGGCACGAGGCCGTGTCCGCTGGACACGGGGCCGTGTTCGCGCTGCAGACGGGATAAAACCCCTTTTTCAAAACAGTTTCTTCATTCCACACGCCCCGTTTCCCCACAAAAGCTCTGGTTCCAGGCGATTTTTCGCGAAATTTCGACGTCTCCTATCAATCTAACAACGTCAAGGTATGATTCTATCACTCTTAGTAGTTAGATTAGTTACTTGCATGTAGTTAAAACACCAAAAATTTGGGGCAAAAATCTAGGGTTCTTGAAGTTCATCCGGATCAAACCTCAAATTTTTGTTTAGATCTGTTTGCATTTAGTTAGATTAGCGTCAAGGAAAGTAAATACACTTAGATTGTTCAAAGATTCACCCGATTTCTTACCAAAAACCCCAAACCCTTGTTCTTGAACCGAAAAAGATAAAATTGATGGGGTAAACGGGATATTTTGGGAAAAACGGTGTTTAGGGTTTCATTTTCGGGGGAAACCGCACCTATTGGACCAAAAATTTTCAAGTTTTCGAAACCGGGTCGAAAAATGAAGTTTTTGAGTAACAGACCTCTGGACACGGGGTCGTGTCCAGCCCGCTGTTTGCAGTTTTGTCCGAAAATATTTCTGTTTTGTGCTAACTTTTGGTGTATTCTTGCAGATGGCCAGGAAGTTTACAAGATTCAACGCCAATGAGTTAGATGCAAGAGCTCGATACGAGCTTCTTCAAACAAGGCCGGAGGAACACCCGAGGCAGGCGTGCACAGAACTGCTAACCATGGTGAATCAAATTGACCGTTTCAACAACATTGTCACGGGACCACTCAGAGTGGCACTAACAACCCGACTCCGTTCCGTCCATGAATGCACCTTGGAATTCTACAGCACCTTTGCATTCACTTCAAGGTGCGACCCGTTCGATAATGACGGGGTGTCATTCCGGTGTGGCGGGACGAGGTATTCGATCTCCATGGCACAATTCGGGTCGATTATCGGATTGTATGCGGAAGAGGATGCGGGAAGCGAAGAAAATACAGGGGGATTGAGAGAGATTGAAGACAACGAGCGCCAAGCCATGTGGGCTCAGATTGGGGAAGGGTTCTACAATCCGAGCAGCACTAAGAGTACCAAGCTGAGGGATCCGCTATACAGATACATCCATAGGCTCCTCGGCTACTCTCTTAGCCAAAGACATGACAGTGGTGGCGTCGTTGGGTTACGAGATTTGCTTGTCCTCCATTGCATTCACAACCGCAGGCCGCTCGATGTTCCGTTCTTCATGCTCCGAAACATGCATCACAACCGCCTTGCTAGTGCACCAACTCCTATTTTCTTTGGGGGATGGGTGTACCGTCTCTTCAAGCACTTCGCCCACATTCCAAGGTCATTTGAGAGGAGCCCATGGTCGGGAACGGTGGATATTCACATATGCCGCTCAATGAACCTAATTTATGAGGCAGAAGACGGAACGGTAACCTTTCAAAGGACGCAAGGTCATGCATGGAACCCGCAGGAAGCGCTTGTCCTCCCAGCTCCGCAACATCATCAGTACCAGTACCAACCCCACGGTGATCCGGGTTAATCCTCCTCGGGAGGCGGTTTTCCTAACTTTCAAAGTTTGCATGATTTGTTGCAGGAAAACCTTATGTGTACCAGGAACACCTACAACATGGCGAGCAACACCTACCACCGGGTTGGAGCTATCGAGAGAAACCTATCCGAGATCCAAGACGATGTCGGATACATACGAGACCACATTGGACGCCATGGAGGGGATGATGACGATGATGATGATGACGATGCTATGGAGTAGGCGAGAGGAGAAGAGGAGGAAACGGTTGGTTGATGACTTCCCAAGTTAACCCTTTTCACTATTGAACAATTGGTGGCCTGCGTGCCAAGTGTTAGACAATTTACTTTTCCTAACTATTTTATGCATTTTACTTTTCTTTTTCTTTTACTTTATGCTTGGAACAATTAACTATGGTAATTTAGGATGTTTGTGTTGCTTGGTGTGGTATTAAGTGATGAAACAGGTACAAACCGAGGCTTGGAATGCTAAGCCTCAGCACTTATAGGGCCAGGATGGAAAACCGGAGGAAGAAACCTGTTTTTCAGGCTTTCAGACTGTCCACACGGGGACGTGTCCAGCCAACACGCCCCCGTGCTCACCTCCCAGACCTGCTGTTTGGCTACTGACCTGCAGATTTTTATCAGACACGTGGCCGTGTCCAATGGACACGGGGCCGTGTTCACCTTCTGTAAGTTCTCGTTACTGGCAGTTCGCCACGGGGTCGTGTCCAGACTACCAGTGACATAAACCTTTGCTTTTTAAAACACTATTTTACACATCTAATCAACCTAAAAATTTATTTTTGGAACACATTGAGGACAATGTGTAATTTAAGTGTGGGGGGGATGCTAAAACCTTGAATTTTGCAAGTCCTAAATACAAGCCTTACACAAAACTCTATTGGAACCACTAATCACCCCAAATTTTTAAAAAATTTCATTTTTTTTTACTTGTCTAGGTTTAACTCGGGAAATTCAAGTTCTCAAAAAGGTTATATTTTACAAATTTACAACCGATAGCGTAGTGATAAAAAGAACCAACATAAGAAAATTATGAAAAGGCATAGCAAACTTAGTTAAAATTTGATTATATATATTTGATCACATAAAAACTCATTCCCACAAAAGTGAGTTTTGAGCCTTTTTTGAGCACAATTACATATCATTAAAACTAAATGCTCATTTTTCGTTTCTTGTGTGAATAGCCGCTTGGTTCTTAAGACTCTAGAACTTGCCATGACGATACATTCCCGGTCCTTATCAAACTTAAACCCAAGTAAGTAAATGATGGAGGCATTAGGACTAACCCCTTTTTATTTCTACACCATTATTTTTCTTTTTCTTTTACCACCTACCCAAAAATCCCCCTAGTTAGCCCCTTTGAGCCTAAACCTTTTCATTTCATCACCCAAACCAAAAACCCTTTTACCCACCAAAACCTTTTTATTTTTAACCCTTTGTTTTAGTAACAAGTTCGGTTTTTCGTATAAAAAAAAATGTGTGTTGTTGATGAAGCAAAAAGAATAACAAACAAGTTCACCAAAAATAACTTTGTTTGAATAAACGCTTCATCAAAATAAAAAGTTGCAAAAAAATAGAAAATCTTACGAAAACCGACACTTGTTACGCTTTTCGCCCTTTTTCTACTTTTCTACTAACTACTAACCCAACCACCTACCTTTAACCCAAGCCTAACCCTTAACCTCCAAAGTCCTCTTGATATTTACAAAGGTAATAAAGTTAAAAAGGAGGAGGATTGATTGCTTGGCAAGCTTATGGTAGGAATAAGTTCCACGCCGCTCTCGAGTGATTCACTAAAAATACACTTTCGGCCGAGTGTGAGTGATTTCTCCCATAAGGTATGTGAACTTGTATATAAATGGAATTTTAAAAAGGCATGTTATGCCCAAATAAGTAATTTCTCCTATGAAAAGTTCTAAATAAATCATTACGAATAGGATTGTAAATAAATAAAGATAAAACCCAAAAAGACCTTGGATTCCCGACACTCTACGACAAGCCCAAAACCTTCTCTTCTACCTATTCCATTTGGGAGTGTAAGCCACATATTAAAGAGTTTTGCTTGAGGACAAGCAAAATTTCAAGTGTGGGGGTATTTGATGTGTGTAAAATGCAACATATAAATTACATCAAATAAGGCATAAAACTAACCCTTTTTAAGTACTAATATTGGAAAAAGAGTGTTTTTGTCTTCCTTTTGTATTTTCAGGATTAAATGAGCTCAAAAACACAAAAGAAGCAAAAAGACGGCTAATTCCAACATAAATACAAGGAAAGGAACATTAGTGGACTGCCCGACCCCTCAACGGCACCTTCCAAAGCAAAAAAGAGAAGTCAGAAGACTAAACACGCCCCGTGCTCAGCCAGCACGGGGTCGTGCCCAAGAAGCAGCAGAAAAGACAAACCTATAGAAGCTTCTATTGCCCACCACGGGGCCGTGCCCAGCGGACACGGGGGCGTGGCGAAAGTACAGCAGGCGCATTAATTGTAATTGCGAATTACAATTAATGAGGAGAGAGAGTGGCAGACAGGCATGGGGCCGTGCCCAGCGGATTCATTTCAACTCATCCCTTGGCACACCACCTCTCTCACACTTCATCCACCACCCACCACCATCACAACACCATCATCCACCACCATCATCCATTGTCCATCGTAGAGTGTGTGAGTCGTCTCGGGATCCAAGATTGATCGTAAGAGTTCTTGACAATCAAGGCCATGTTTGCCTAAGTCTATTACATCACTCGGTGAAGACAAAGTGTCTAGTATAATACTTTTTATTTCTAATCTTTTGCACTTTTTATTTGGTTTTGTATTAATGACTTTAATAACTAGTTACTTATGTTGAAGGTGATCTTTCCTTATCGTTTGTCCGTGGTGTCTTGGCATTATTTTACTGTCTATATAAAATAAAGGATTTTCACCATTCATATCTCCACGGTCTATATGGAGGTATGTTGGCTACCTGGTCGGGGGTTAAGGGAACGGTTTGGTAAAGGTCTTGCCATTGTTCAGCGTTTAGAGGTCCTGCAATGGACCTGGGTCAAATTTAGTAGGACCTCCTTCAATACTTCACGGTATTGGATGGCGGGGGTCCAAACTCTTTGACCCCCTCATAAGTTAACTACTATTAATACTATAACCCGGCTATTTAGGACTGTATCCCTGCTGACTCAGACTACTTAGCCGAGGGTAACGTCACCGCCAAAAGCGGGGCCTACCACAATACTGCATTAATAACTTAATTCATTATCTTCCAATAATCCACCCTTTTAGGATTGTATCCTTGCTGACTCAAACTACTGGGGTGAGGGTAACGTCACCTTCAAAAGAGGGGCCTACAATAACTAAGATAATCTCTTAATTATGTGCAAAAGTGCGGAAATAATCAAAGGTTATACTAGATACGAGTCGGAACCAAGTGATTTATCTTGTCTATCTGTTTTTCTTTTATTTTTATTTTTCAGCAATTTTAGTTAGTTTTTATTTTTCTTAGCTTAAAACATTTTTCTAAACTTTTATTTTGATTAGACGTTGAGGATAAACCGGTACTAAAAGCTCTTGTGTCCTTGGACGACCTCGGTATCTTACCAACACTATACTACGCTCAACGATGGGTGCACTTGCCCATATGTGTGTTTAGTGTTAGTGAAATATCGTGTTTTATAAATTTAAAACTTGGCTAAAATAAGTGTTAAAAAAGGGCTTAAAATATACACCTAATATATATAACACTTCACCGCACATCACAAATCTTGAAAAAAAATTGTCAAAAAATCTGATTTCAGAAAATTCTTTAATAAAAAATTCTGTTTTTTAATAAAAACATAATTAATGCAATAGGACAAAAAAGGTAATAAAAAATAATATATATAATAAGACAAAAAAAACAAATTTACTTAAATACCCTTTAACAATAAAATATTAAAAACATAACAAGATAAAAAGAATTTTATAATAGTTTTTTATTACTTTTAATCTCATCCATCCATCTTGAAGATCTAATGGTTAGAAAGTGGTTCTCGTGGTTCTCACAACTGGGGGTGGTTTCCATTTTTGCCGCCCCTGCTAGGAGTTGGCTAGAAAGTCCAAATTTTCTAAAAAGTGTAAAAAGTCATAAAACACCATAATGTCAACCATAAAACACACCAAAAACTCACAAATAACATGATGAAGATTACTAAAACATCATGTATGTGGGTTTTGTGTTGTGTTTTAGATGTTAAGGCTCTAATTATGGAATGACAAATTTTATTGTGTTTTATGTTATTTAGTGTAGGTCCGGCTAGGGGAGGATCTAGTCGCCTAATCCTTGTATACGAACCACTCCGGTTGTGCGGAATCCAACCGAAATAGCAAACCGAGATAGAACACGCAATAACACGACACGCAAAGTTCAACGATTAACACCACTTGTATTAAACGTATGAAAGGTTCAGTTACAGCTCAATGTTTACAAATCAGTCCTGTAAACTCTCTCTCAGTGTGTGTGTGTGTTTCTGCTCTCTAAGTGTCCAACTTGTCGAAATGAACATAACACACGGGTATTTATACCCAAACACAGCTGGTCCGGTCGAAGGATCAGATAGCATGATCGAAGGATCATCTATCGACCAGTAACAGCTCGAACGATCAACATGTACCACGAAGGATGTGATCTTTCGTGGTCCATCTCTCGAAGGTCCATCTTTCGAGCTCATCATCATCGAAGGATGTAAGTGATCCTTCGATGACCATCCTTCGAACCAAACAAATTACACACATAATGTTGACTGTTTGGCCAAGTCAAACCGGAGGATGGTTGACTTGGTCAAACTTACAGACTAACAAAGACATCGTTTTACATTGTGACCGAATACAGACAAAGTGCAGACATAAGTGCACCAACAAACTCCCCCTTGGCTGTAGCTTTGTCTGGCTTATCAACAAACAGCTGTTGCTTTGTCTCGATCTTCATTCTTGTAAGTTCTCGTGTCTTCAAGTCTTTGACTTCTATTCAAGTCTTCAATGTCGGAGGATCTTCAAAGTCTTCACGTCTTGAAAGCAGAAAGTGTATCAACAAACTCCCCGTTTCATGTAGGAAGTGTGTTGACAAACTCCCCCTTAACATAAGCTCCCCCTTGAGTTATGCTCGTGAAAGTCTTGTTCTTTATGAAGTGAGATCCTTGTGGTGTTGATGATGGTCAGCGGCAACTCAATCATCTTTGTCATTTGAGTGCCTTCACGTTGTGTCTTCATTCCGAAGCTTGTCATCGACCATGTTCTCCTAGCCTTTAGAATCTGCACATGCAAGAAATCTAAACGCGTAATGAGAACAACCGCCTGGAATATCATAAGCAAACGACACACATGTGACCATTGTTTAAACAAACACCGTCCGACAGTATGAAAGTTTAAAGATTTTTATCAATTTCAATTTTAACTTTCAACACTTGCAAATTTCGACCGTTTATGAAGATTTAGTCATTTTCGGTTTTCGTTCAGGTTTCAGGTAACGAAGACTCGAGTTCCAACATCGTACGATCGAAAATAAGATAGAAATAAAATCTTTTTGGCTTTTTGAAAGTTTATATTAAAACACACTTAAAATCTTTTTGGTATTTTTGAATATTTCAAATGTAAAGACTGAGAGCAGTAAATAAATATATACAGACATTCTTTTTGCGAGTTTCGAGGGTAAGAGAATCATATCAGTGTACGGTCATGCCAAAACGCTCTTGTTTGTTCATTTAGATAACATTAAGATAAGCATCCTATAACAATTATCGGTATTGTTGTCCACATAAGCTCAACTTATCATTTGTAATCATGGCAAGGGGATACGTTAAGGTATGATTTATACTTACCGACCGGTGTTCATCCACATCACGACACATTCCCGTATCAAGGTATGCACGAGGGTTCATCTTACCGGTGAGTATACCGATTATCATCTGTTTGACCGTATATGATGTGAGATACTCACTTATTTTGAATTTGAAAACAAGCCCTATGTGATATAATCACTTATTGATGAGGAACTTGGTTTTCGATGCATGAGGGCACAGGAGCAAGTCCGTGAACAGGTCAGTACTTTCGTACAGCAGAGAGACGAACTTGACTCCCGGAAAGAATTTGTGATATTTTATCACTTATTTTGTGGGACATGTGATTGTTGATCACTTATTGAGGTCGTATGCAGTATGTACACGTATGTATGGTATCATGGAAGATCTAGACTTGCGTCCCCGTTATTTTTCGGTAAAAGATACAACCATGATACCCAGATGATAAGCAGCATAAAGACCGAATATCTCAGAACCTCGGCAATCTCTCAAACGAAATTTCGGTACTAAGACCATATGCCAATGAATGGTTCCCACCCAGTCTTCAGTCGATTTAAGTTTATATCACCCTGCACACTTTAAAATGATTGTGAGCCTACCGATACATCTTATATAGAGCTGTTTATCGTTTTTCATTTAAGGTTTAAAGAGTGTAAAGACAGACCACTGATGTACTATCATTTTCTCTTTTGCTCGCCAGGAAACTCATTTTTGTTTTTCTATTGTTTTTGTGTTTTTGAAATTTTTCAATGTTTTTGGATTTTCAGATTTTGGATTTACTCCCCCTAAAATCAATAAACTAAGACAAATTTAAAACACAAAGATATTTACAAAAATGATTTTCCGATGTTGGTTTTACTCTTGCTTGACCTTAATGCCGTTTACCAGTAAAAAATAGTCAAATCTTGATTTGTCAAATGCCTTGGTAAAAAGGTCGGCACGTTGGTCATCGGTGTGGACCATGACAACATTGATGAGTTTCATAATGAAACAATCACGTGTGAGGTGATATTCGGGATCAACGTGTCTGGTCAAAGAGTGCTGTACGAGATGATAATAATTCATAAAGCAGCTTAAATATCGACAAGTATAGGAGAGATTAGAAATTCAAAACCGTATCCTGCAACTGCTTCGTGCATTGCAAGGAATTTGTGTGCTCTCCCAAACTGGATATCCACCCGGTGTGGATTTCAAAGTCGATTTTTGTAGCTACTGAAATCCCTTCACAGCAACAAGATCATAAACCTTTGGGTCCGGCTGGTCTTCCACATTGCACCAGCGAAGGTCTTTATCTTTCTCTTGAGAAGTAGTGTGCGGTTGTTCAATCCACGCCAAGGCATCCGCACACCCGCTTGGTTCGTTCAACAAACACATTTTCTTCATTCACACCGTGGAGAAAAGTATCCTACACGTTCATCTTGTGGACTTTGAACTTCTTGTGGAAGAAAAATCCATGAATCTTCGAAAAGCTTCAGACGTGCTACAGGCGCGTACTTTTCATTTGAATCTTTCCTGAGGACCCGATCAAAAACCATAACAACCAAATTTTGGCCCATTTTTCAACTGGTCGAATTTTTCAACTTCATTCAACAACATTCTTTCATCAGACATTTTTGTCTTCTTTTCTCCTCTCTCCATCAATGGCAACAATTTCTTCTGTCGCCTATCTTGTGTAAGGACGCTCCACTATCAACAATCTTACGACTATCGAAAGTTCCTCCTGGAACATCCTACACACTCACTCAGAGATTAGTTGGAGAGGGGGACTCAAGCCTTCACAGACTTGGGTCGTCCTTCATCATCGAGAATTGTGACATCCATTTCCCGATGATTCGGAATTGATGTGGCTCCACCTGAAGCAATTACTGGTTTTGGTTTCCAAATCTGTTTTTGTTTTTCATTTATAACTTCTAACTTAACAGATTGCGTTTGGACAACCTCTGGTTTTAAAATCTTTTCAACTTCTTGTCGTTGTTTCTTTTTCTGTTTCATTTCTCGTTCTTTAACAAGACGAGGGTCCTGTCTTGGTGAAACAGATCTTTTATGGTAATTGTTACCATGGGGGGCATCAACCTTTGCTTTCAACTTATGAAGATACGGGCAATTTCGAATGATATGCCCGATTGTACCACATTCAAAACATGATCTTCGTTCAACAAACCCCGAAGTATCATTTGGTCGTCTTGCCGATGATGAACTTTGTGATCCCGAGGTACTAGGTTTTGAACAACTTGGTTCATGCCTTTTCATCACAGTTGCTTTTTGGACAAAATCTAAATTAGATTGATTTGCAAACTTTTCAATTTTGTCCGTTCCCTTCGACTTCACAAAGTTCACATTCTTCTTCTTCTT
Organism: Helianthus tuberosus; assembly: GCA_030545235.1. Lineage (NCBI taxonomy): Eukaryota > Viridiplantae > Streptophyta > Magnoliopsida > Asterales > Asteraceae > Helianthus > Helianthus tuberosus. The sequence goes on from JARYGA010008568.1 coordinate 25,252, forward strand.
CTGATTCGGCTTCTTTTGAGTTTGAGTCGGTGCCTTACCATTTGTTTTGATATGGTTTTGCTGTTTTGGCACTGTTGGTAATTTCTTGTTCCCAAACTGTTTTCTAACTTCAGCCTTTGGGATAGGAGGACACTGTGTGACTGTAACATGTGGTCCTGTCTTTCCCAAGAACTTACTTGTAGAATTTTCAAAGACTTTACTAATTAATGATTGATTAACATTCTTAATAGGAAAATCTTTGTCTGAATAGATTTTATCATCACCAACAAGAGTGTACAGCAAATCCACACTCTCCGACTCTTTCTCAGACGAGGACTCAGTCGCAATAGTCTTAGCGGGTTTTGCTGGAGGATCACACAGGATGTGATTCTCAAGAGGTATGTCCTCATCCTTTATCAGCGCATCAGACTTTGCTGAATCGGTATCATCAGACTCATCATCAGAAGAATCAGTATCCTCAATCACAACTGGAGGATCCTGATTTGGTTCAGCAGTTACAAAGGTATCTGCTGACACATCTGAATCTGACGATACTTCTTTCTTATATCCGAGCCCTGTAGCAAATTCATTAACATCTAGAGGAACAGATGGCTCAAAGTGAGTTCTATATTCCTCATCAGGCAGTGCATCGTAATTGTGTCTAACAGGTGGTGGACATTGCTTATAACCTATGCATGTGACATCCTTTTTCTCCTTCTGAACATCAATGATGTGATCCAACACATAGCTAGAGCTTAAATAGCTGTCTAACTTAAGTCGGATGGCCTCACTTTCAGTTCTAACACAAGCCATCTCTTTTTGCATTATCTCAAGACGAGTTATATACAAATTGATGTCAGTTTGTTTTCTTGAAACCATTTTTGTTAACTTAGTTTTATCTTTCCTTAAAGTTTCAATCATCGTTTTAAATTCCTTTTCATGGTTTTCATAAAACATGTTGGCTTCTGTGCACTTAGAAAGATCCACGGTTAATTTCTGATTGTGGATGAATGTCACATCATATTTCTCTTGCAAAGCCTCGTGTTTGCTCTGCAACTCACACCACTTATCATTCAATGAAACATGTTTGTCTTGCAAGTCAAACAAACTAGCTTGTAAAGCATCATGTTTGGCTTGCAACTCAGACATGTTTGCCTCTAAATCAGCACATTTAACACGCAAATTATCACAGTTACCACAACTAACAGCAGTGGGTTCATCGACACATACCTGACTGGAATCACTCCTAGATGTTGACCTTTCTGCATCAGAATCAACAACCTCCCTTGATGATTCATATTCAGATCCATCCTCGCTTGAACTTGAAGTTGTATCATCCTCAACCGAAGTTGAAACATCTTCATCTGAACTACTGTCATGTTCAGAACTGTCATTATTTCCCGAGGATTCACCATTGCTGGCATCTTTGACAACTTCAGCATACAACGCCGTTTTTGTCTGACTACAGTTCCTTGTATCAAGAGATGATGGTGCTACCGTAGAAGGATGGCACTGTGAGGCAACTGTTGGAGGAACTGGTTGAAGCGGATTTCCATACATATCTGTTGTTCTGGTAGATTGAGGAGGAAGTGGATTCCCATACATGTCTGTTGTTCCGGAGGATCGAACTGGTAATGGATTTCCAAACATATCAGTTGGTCTGAGAGGTCGTTGGATTTGTTGTTGTGGTACTGATTGAGGGACTGGTTCAAGCGAATTTCCATACATGTCTGTTTTTGGAGGGACCGGAACTTGGATTGGAGTGCCAAAACAATTTGTGATTGTGACAAACGCCGTTGGTCTTGAGGAAGCTGTATCCGGAGTACCAAAATACATCTCTGCATTTACCGGAACTCCCCACATCGAATTCATTTTTGATCAAGAAAAATAATAATACCAGCCGAAGGATCCTGATCGAAAGATGAGAAAAACACAAACTGTTAAACACAAAACAGACTAATGATCGAAAGATCCACACCTGTTCGAAGGATCAACAGGGTTCGAAAGATCTCTGTTGAGTTTCGAGCAATGTTTTCGAAGGATTCTCCAACCGAAGGATCCTTATCCTTCGAAAAAGTACTGTAGACCGAAAGATACACACGAAAGATGACTTCGAAAGACTCCCCAGTCGAAGGATCCTTGTCTTTCGAAAATGAACAGTAGACCGAAAGATGAAAGTTTCGAAATGATTCCTTGGTTCGAAGGATGATGATCTATCGAACCTCCACTGATCGAAAGATGGTCTTTCGAGTTCGAAGGATATCTTTCGAACGGTTTTGACACAGTTGACAAACGGTGACAAGTTGGTGAAAAAGGTGATGGGTTGGTAGAAACTTTCTGCGGAAGATATGGTCAGACCATGCAGGTTGCACGAAAACAGGTAAGGTTCGAATATAATAATCAAAATACCCTTTCCAACACACAAACACTTGGTAATTTAAAAATTTTAAGATCAAAGAGTGTATTTCAACAAGAACCAACTTGAATATCACTTGAACACAGCCCAAATATGCGAGTTTCCTGATGAACCGAAGATGTTCGAAACCCGATTTCGGCCGAAATTTCACTAAAAACCCACTTTTAACAAGTTTTTCCAGAAAATATTAACTTTTCAAAAACCCGAAAAACAGCAAGAACACCTCGGTTTTAACAAGGATAAGAGCCAAGGCTCTGATACCACTTGTAGGTCCGGCTAGGGGAGGATCTAGTCGCCTAATCCTTGTATACGAACCACTCCGGTTGTGCGGAATCCAACCGAAATAGCAAACCGAGATAGAACACGCAATAACACGACACGCAAAGTTCAACGATTAACACCACTTGTATTAAACGTATGAAAGGTTCAGTTACAGCTCAATGTTTACAAATCAGTCCTGTAAACTCTCTCTCAGTGTGTGTGTGTGTTTCTGCTCTCTAAGTGTCCAACTTGTCGAAATGAACATAACACACGGGTATTTATACCCAAACACAGCTGGTCCGGTCGAAGGATCAGATAGCATGATCGAAGGATCATCTATCGACCAGTAACAGCTCGAACGATCAACATGTACCACGAAGGATGTGATCTTTCGTGGTCCATCTCTCAAAGGTCCATCTTTCGAGCTCATCATCATCGAAGGATGTAAGTGATCCTTCGATGACCATCCTTCGAACCAAACAAATTACACACATAATGTTGACTGTTTGGCCAAGTCAAACCGGAGGATGGTTGACTTGGTCAAACTTACAGACTAACAAAGACATCGTTTTACATTGTGACCGAATACAGACAAAGTGCAGACATAAGTGCACCAACATTTAGCATTTTGTGTTTTATATTCAAAGTTCTACGAGGGTGTGTTTGAAGTTTTATGGACTATTAGAATTTGAATATGGTGTTTTAGTAATCTTCATTCTATTATTTGTGAGTTTTATGTCTGAAATTATTGTGTTTTATGACTTTTTACACTTTTTAGGAAACTTGGACTTTCTAGCCGAACATCACCCTATATATATATATATATATTAAATACTACGTATAGATAGATTATATAATCAAAAGAGTGAACTCATCTTGGCTCAAGCTCACTTTGAATTCTAAACAAGCCAGTTTGGCTCAAATTTTTTCACAACTACTCTAGAGCAAGTTACGGAACACAAGCTATTTGAACAACGCTAGAGGTTGTAGTACTTTGTACTCATTGTTGATAAGCCCTACCTTTGTAAATTATCCACGTACATCATACTTGGATGATCGTCAAGTGTTCATACCTCATTAAGAACCCAACCCTCCCCGATGAAGTTTGAGGATTCAAACTCACCAAATCTTGCTATGTGCATAGCACATCATTCAATGTTGTCGAGATTTAAATGTTACAAAAATCTATGATCATTTATTCTAGGTAGGCGACAACATTCGATATTGCAAAATCCACATCCTAGTACCGTGTGTCTTACCCCTACCCCTGAACATATCTCTATGTTAGAGGTAAAATGTTTTTTAATGATGGGTTCCACTTCCAAGTTTGTAAAGAGCGAAGATACGTTTAGCAACACCCATCCTAATATCCTTTATTCAATGTTGTCGAGATTTAAATGTTACAAAAATCTATGATCATTTATTCTAGGTAGGCGACAACATTCGATATTGCAAAATCCACATCCTAGTACCGTGTGTCTTACCCCTACCCTTGAACATATCTCTGTGTTAGAGGGAAATGTTTTTTAATGATGGGTTCCACTTCCAAGTTTGTAAAGAGCGAAGATACGTTTAGCAACACCCATCCTAATATCCTTTGAATGTTGTCGAGTCTTGGAAATTGTGTTAAAGCATTCCTTCATGTCATGCATCATTTGATGATCCTTAGGGAAACTACAACACTTCATATAAAAAGTAATGTTGCTATTAGAAAATATTTTACTTTATGAAATGATACTCATGATACATGAAAGTAGATACTTCAAACTCATCCACATATCTAATGGTTATATGCTCCAAATTTTGTTTATTATTATTACTAGGATTGTAGTAAGCCCGTGCCTGATGGCATGCGATAATTATTCCGCATTCCCATGCATGATGTGACGGTAATTTGATCGGTGTCGTTTCAGTTCATTACGTGTAGGAAAGTTCGATCGCAATCATTTTGGTTTGTTACGATAGCGTCAAAGAATGGAAGGTAAAAGAAAGGAAAAACAAGTATAAAAAGATAGCAAAAAGAAAAGGAAAAAGTAAAAAAGAAACACTTGGCACACTTGGTTACACTTGAGTTTTAAAACTAAAAGATGCGGGTTCTACTCCTACGGATGCCAAAATTTTCCTTTTAGCCAAAAAAAAAAGGAAAACGAAAATTATTATTTTAGCCACATAGAAAAAGGGAAAACGATGCTTCCCGTTCGAACCCAACACACATCATTGAGTAGAACACGCGCAAACCACCCAACCAAAGCTTAGTTGTATTTTCTTTCTGTTTCAGTTTGTATATAACCTAAAATAAAAATTATTGAACGTGAAATAAACCTTTAGTTAATACTACGTGCCATCCACCGGTTGAACGGTGCATTATTAGGGTGATGATATATACATTATTAGGGTGAGGATATATTAGGAAGTTGTGTTTTTGTAGGAAGCCTAAGAAGTCATCTTGGCCACTAAATTATATTATGGATGGCTAAAATTAAATGGGGGAATTCACGACTAAAAAAAGAGGCGCCTAATTTGGTTAAGGGTATTATGGTCCATTCAAGATAATGTTTTCTCTCATTTCCACTTCTCCCATTTTTTAAACTCTTTCATACGATGTTATTCTTTAAAAAAATAGCACCATGAAAAAGAGTGTTCTTTATATTTGAAACGAGTATGTTATTGCTAACTTTTGAAGAAAAAAAAATCAAAAACTAAGATACGTAAAACACAATGGAAAGCACAACACACTATAACAGAATGAAAATCAAATTACAAACATATATGTGTAGGCTAAAACATAAATGACCATCAAAATAAACAAAATCATAATTACATAATTATTTCAGTGCGTTTTTTAAAAACACAATTGCGTAATAAAACCCAATTTCGTTCAAAAACATAAATCAAATAAACACAATTCACCTAAAAAAACGTAATGCAGGAAAAGCCAAAGCTTTTGCACTCCCATAACTTCCACAATTGACCAAGTGTAAAACGCAATTTTTAAAAAAACACACAATTCACCCAAAAACTAAGCTAGTGTAATACAAAATTTACCCAAAAAACTAACCTACTATAAAACGCAATTAACATAATTCAAAATATAAAACACATTTTTTTCTCAAAAACGTAATTCACCCAAACACTAACCTACTGTAAAAACGTAATGCTGAAAAACCAAAGCTTTTGCACTCCCATGGCTTCCAGAATTCGCCAAGTGTAAAACCCAATTCAAATTCAGAAAACACACAATTATGAAATAAAAACACAATTCGCCCCAAAAACTAAGATAGCGTAAAACACAATTCACCCAAAAACTAGAAAACACAACACAAAAACGCAATGAGCTAAACACACTAAATGAACTAAACACAACGAATCGGTGTTTTTTTATAAATCACAATTAAAAAACGCAATGAACTAAAACACAATAATTGACGAAATTCTTCATTTCTTGCACTGATCAAACTCGATTTCTTTGGATATTATCAACGATTGACGAAATTTGAATGCTAGAAACACTGTTCAATGATCAAGTCGAACGGATGGAGTGATTCGCTTCAAAATCACACGAAAAAGTGAGAAATTGTATGAAATTGAACTGGGTTTCTTCAGAGAAGTTGAAGAACACCTTGATTGTGTGCTTGAATTATTGATTAATGAAGAAAATTGCACAATGATGTAGAGATTCTAGAGAGAAAAAAGTGAAGGAAAGTTTGAAGAACGTTCTTATCTTTAGTATATAAGGAAAGAGGAAGAGAGAAGACAAAAGGAGATTGTCTAAATTGTTCTTATCTTTAGTTTTTTTTTTAATTTGCCACATTTAAAACCACATTCCTTTCTGTCACACCCTGACCCGCAGCGGAATGATATGGGTCATGATAATTGTCATAGCTCATGACAACTATTATAAGTTTAATATTTAAAACATGATCAAATTAGATTTGTCACCCTTTACATAGAAATCTCAAATAAATCATACAATATCCAAATTCATCAAACATAAAATACTATCCAATTTATTAATCTAAGGCATGTCCTATGTGTCTTTGTCTTCAACTCTATCTCATACTTGTGTACATGTATTATGCGTAAAAAGGTTTTTGGGTTAACATAAAGTTGGTAAATAGATCTAAATTTAAATACAATATTTTGCTTTATTATTTTGATTATTTTATTTAAAAATAATTTAACATGCAACTTCAAATGTAGTAGATACGTCCATAACAATTCAAAATAGCATCCACAATCAAATCCACTAAAGCGACATAATAATAAAGAAACAATATACACAATGAGACTCAAGTCTCAAAGAGTGAATCAAAATGGTATCTCGAGTTCAACCAATGGCCGTGGGGAACCAGTCAACGGTGGATCCACAATAGAAACCAGTGACACAAATCGAATAAACACATAGATACACGTGCATGCAACAATAGATACTAGAAACAATAGAAACATGAGTATGAAACACGTAACGAGACATTCACTTTGCATGTTGTTGGTTTAAATAGAAAACAATAGAAACAAGACACATGATACACCTCATAAAGGTTAATTGCAAAAAATAGGGGAAAAGAATAGATCCACTCACTGGTTGCTACGAAATGATTCATGAGAATTTCCGCATGAAAAAGAACAAATTATATCTAAATAATAATCGCCAAAAATAAATAAACAAATACTAATCTAATGGATAATCTATAATTTTAGTAAATTGGGTTCTCCTATTTGGAGACTTAAATATATATAAAATAATTGTTCAACAAAAATAAACAAAATAATATGTATATATTTATAGAATTATTAAACATGGCAAAATCCTAGAATTGCCGATTTAATAGGTTTTAATATTTTGAAAATGCTAAAAATTAGATAAATTCATCAAACTCATCTAATAATTATATATATCAGATTTAATGATTATCACATAATTTGATTCAAAATAATAAATTTAATATTAAGATTTATTTGTTTTACAATTTCACCAATTCTTTAATTACATAATAATTATCTAAAATTATAGAAAATTCCCTAAAAATTTTATAACAATTATAAAATTTAAAAAAATCAGTAGAAATATTTATAAAATTTATTTGTGATAATCTTGTATTTTCAAATAATTAAAACATGTATAAACTAAAATAAATCCAAATTAAATTCATAAATCCCCAAAAATTATGGAAAAATTCTATAAAAATCCCATAGTTTTTATATAACTAGAAATAATCAGTAAAAATATTTATAGAATTTATTTATGTTTACCTTGTACTTTTAATTGATTTTCCGCATGATTAAAACATGAATAATTCACTAAAAATTCCCAAAAATTACACAAAATATACTAACATGATATCTAAAAGTATTGCACTTTCAATTTCATCAAAACACAGGTATAACCCTAAACGCCCCTAATTCTATGAACGAAGAACCCTAAGTTCAACTATAATTAATTTCGAATAAAGTAACCTTGTATCACTTAAATTAATAGAAAGCTTTTGTAGAGGATGAAAAAGCAAGCATAAATAGGGATGGACATTTTTTTCCCAAATACCCGTACCCATACCGTACTCGTACCCGTACCGATTTTAGGTACTCGGTACATGTATTGGTATCTAGTTTTATCGATTTTGGTATTCGGTACTTTCGGTACGGGTACAGGATGGGTAAAAAAGGGTACTGGTACCGATTTTTGTATAGATCTTTAAAAGTTATTTTATATTATGTTTTATTTCATATTATGGTATTTATGGTACTCCTATTGATTTTACATATTTGGTACCCGTATCGTATCGTTACTCGTACCAATTTTACCTATGTGGTACTTTCACTATATTGGCATTCATGCAGATTTTACCTATATGGTACCCGTATCCAAAGATCAAAGACTGTGAGATTCTGAAGACTAAAGTTACCTTTGCAAGCTATTGTCAAATGGGAGTTTGTTGGTGCATATTATGTGACAACAACTTTGGCTTGGTCTTTGGGATCTTACAAGATTGGGATTTGAAGACTTACAGGATTTCGAGTTTTTGTTTGAAGCCCAATTACGTCCGAGTTTGTTATGTATTAGTCCAAGTGTGTCTAGCCCGAAATATAATGTAATGTATTGTGGGCCTAGCCCAATTCGTGTAAGCTTGGCTGTAACTATATAAACAGTCTAGAGCTTTAGTTTTAGGGTTAGACATTCAACCATTCATTAGAGACATTTGAGAGAGATAGTGCAGACGTTTGTGAAAGGAATTCGAGTTTGAGAGTTAAGAGAAAACACAAATAATCGGCTGTGAGTTCTCGTAGATCTTGAGTGGTTGTAAAACGATTAGTTTGATAATCACAGAAGATCGGTTTGAATATTGTGTGTTTGTGGTTCTTCATCTACATATTATTCTTGTTTCTGGTTTATTCGATTGATCAAGGATATTTCGTATCCTTGATTGAGTATCAGTTTTGTGAACGATCCATCGGGATAGGGGACCTACAAAGAGCTAAGATTAAGTGAGTGAAATTGAACAAAAGAAGCAGGCGCATGGATTTGTTTAGGGGTATTCTAGTCAATCCAAGACAATAGTTTCTCGCCTCCAATTCCCCCCGGTTTTTAAACGTTATTAACTCCTTCATATGCCATTATTTTTTTTTTATAAAAATTGCAACATAAAACGAGTGTTTTTATCTTTAAAACAAGTATACTATTGCTATACTTCTGAAAAGAAAATTCAAAAACCAAGATACGTAAAATGCAATGGACTACAAACACAAAAAAAAAATGATTTTTTTTTCTAAAACGCAATGGACATAAAACACAAAAATGACTTTTTTTCTTTTTGAAAACGCAATGGACAGAAAACACAAAGAAAATGTATTTTTTCTAAAACGAAACTGACAGAAAACACAAAAAATGTCTTTTTTTCTAAAATGCAACTGACAGAAAACACAAAGAATTTTTTTTCTAATATGAAAAAATGTGTTTTTTCGTTGTGTTATAAAACGCAATGCGTTAAAACAGTAAAACGCACGCATTGATGTGTTTTATAAAACACAATACAAAAACGCAATAAAGTAAATGTGTTATATAACACAATTTAAAAATGCAATTAAATAAATAATCATTTATTTGGGTACATTTTCAATAAATCAACTTTTTGTGTTTTAAGATGTGCGTTTTAGAAACTAACCAAAAAATTTGAAAAATAATGAAATTATTGTGAACATTGCGTTTTAGAAACTAACCAAAAAAAGCTAGAAAATAATGAAATTATAGTGAAGTTATCCACTAAATATACTTTTTGAAGTTTAAACAGAACCCAAGATTTGACCCATTATGTTTTCACACAAATAACATACTAACAAATATACCTTTAAATATGCCATCTCCTCGCATCTGCAGCTTTCTTTTTCTTTGCCTTTTCCAGTTCAAAACAAGTATACAATAAATAATATAAATACTGTCGATCCGAATTCAAATGTCGATTAGAACTCAGAATTCGATCTCAGCAAAGTTGTGTTTTCAGAATTATCACCAAATACATATCCAACAGTCACATTTGCTTCACCTTTAACAAAAAAAACGTCTAGAATATGAACGGGAAGAGAACAAATATCTACGGGAAGAGACAACAGCAACGGTGATTTAGGATGTGGCGGTGGCGGAGGGGTGGGTGCAGGGGCGGTCCTAAGAATTCATGTACCCTGTTCAAGCTCGAAAAAACGTGTCCTTAGGCCTTAACGAAATTTAGTATTGGACTCACTAAAGGTCTAAATTTAATGTCAATATGCCACTAACTAATATAAAACATAAAAATAGTTTTGTAAGTGAGGGGCTGTTTGGTAGCCTCTTAATGACCATTCAGATGCTACCTCTTAATGGTTTAAAACCTCTGAATGAATAAGAGGTAACCTCAAGTCTGAATGGTTAAGAGGTAACCTCTGAATGTTAAATCATCACATGTCACATTCTTCTACTTTCTCATTGGTAAAATTCTTAATGGTTCCATTAAGAGGTAGCCTCTTAATAACCATTCAGAGGCTACCAAACAGCCCCTGAGCCTATGTTGTGTTTGTATGGGTATACCCTTTAGTGTGTGTAAGGTGTAATATGTTTTTTTTGATATTTTAAGTCCATTTTACAATTTAATCAAGTTTTAAATTTATAAAACACGATATTCTACTAACACTAAACACACACATGGGCAAGTGCACCCATAATGTTGGTAAGATACCGATGTCGTCCAAGTACACAAGAGCTTTTAATACCGGTTTACCCGCAACCCAGTGGTTTGAGTCAGCAAGGATACAATCCCAAAGGGTCGGAATATTGAAAGATAATTTATTAAGTTATTAATGCGAAAAGTGGTAGGCCGCTCTTTTGAAGACGACGTTACCCTCGACTAAGTGGTTTGAGTCAGCAGTGATACAATCCCAATTAGCCGGTTTAAAGTATTAATAGTAGTTTACATATGAGGGGATCAAGCCATTCGCACCCCGACCAACCAATACCAGTGGGTATTGAAGGAGGTCCTAGTAAGCCTGACCCAGGTCCTTACAGGATCTATACACTAAACAAGGCAAGAACCTTACTAAACCATTCTCTTAACCCCCGACCAGGTAGCCAACATATCTCTATATAGACCGTAGAGATATGAATGGTGAAAATCTTTTACTTTATATAGACAGTAAAGTAATGCCAACACACCACGGAAAAATGATAAGGAAGTTTCACCTTCAACATAAGAAATTAGTTATTAAAGTCATTAATACAAAACCAAATAAAAAGTGCGAAAAGAGTAAAAATCAAAAGTAATACATTAAATGCTTGTCTTCACCAAGTGATGTAAGAGACTTAGCCAAACATGGCATTTGATTGATAAGAACTCTTACGATCAATCTTGGATCCCAAGACTACTACACACACTCTAAGGTGGATGATGGATGATGGTGGTGGATATAACAACCCTCCTAAATATTTTTCGACACCCTAATATATTTTAAAAGACCCCTATATGTCTTAAAATATACACCGAATGTGAAAACCGAGCCCAAAATACGAAATACCATTAAAATAAATTAAAAATAAGAAAAATGGGGTTCTCGCGGGGCGCGTAAGCCACCCCTTGAGCTTACGCGGGCCGCGACAGCTATAGGATCAGATCGCACCCGGTGTTGACACGTGTCAAACGCGTGTTGAACCTATACGTATGACCCGGATCACCTACGCCTAGACCCCCCTATTACGCGGGCCGCGTAGGCCTTAGCCTTACCTTACGCGGGCCGCGAGAGACTTGAATTTCAGCCCTATATAAGAGGGCATCGGGCCTTCAGTAAAACTCGTTCATTTTCTTTTATGTATCACGAATTTCTCACATAGTAGGCATAATCTCCGAGTATAATACCCCATAATTAATGAAGTTCTTCCCCGATGTAAGTATTATAACCCCGGTTACGTATTAGATACGCTGCCCGATCGATCTAGGGTTCCGTAACGACTGTCAGGGTTCTGCCCGACGTAGTCGTTGGAATGCCGTCTCGGGGAAGGGTATAACTAATGTAAATATAAAAGGTTATTATACTAACACGTGTGCATTGTGTAAATTATAGATAATTCCCAGGAAGTCCTTACAGAAAACCTAAGACAGCAATGTGAGTAATCTCCTTTTTGTAAATTGTTTTTACAAAACCTTAAATATTTTACAATGTGATTAAGCAGTGATTGAGTCTTTGTAATTCTTCAATTACTGCCGGTATGTTGGGGTTTTGTATACAAAATGTGAAACACGTTACCATTGGACAACGAGTTAGCCAATGTGTAATATGACCCACCAGTCAGGATTGACAATACTGAATGAGTAATTGTGTAAAAATAAACAATGTGATTGTGTAACACCCTTCTAATTACTACTCGAATTTTACAATAATTCATAATATTTATATAAAAGATGACCTATTTAAAAACATAAGTTCCAAAAGTAAAGTTTCAAGGTAACAAACATTAGTCAACTTCCGACTAATTCAAACATTCATAAGTTGTTTAGCAATTTAATTACAATCATAAACATTGTCTAAACCAAGTTAATTTACGCGGAAGCTTCAAAAGTTTGTGTTCGGTTCTTCCAAAAAGTTGCTTGACCACCATCCGTATTCCTTGAATACCTAAAAACTGAGATGTTTACATTAAACATTAATGTTAGAGTTCTTAGAAACATTACATAATCGAAACTATGCTTAAACCGGATTCAGTTTAACAAGGGTATGCAAAATTCCATATGAAGGTCAAGGCTCTACCGTAACTTACGGTAGTCACCGTAAGTTACGGTAGCTCCTGGGTAACTTTGGTTCCACCGTAAAACAGGAGGAATCCACCGTAACATTTTGGTCTCCACCGTAAATTACGGTATATACCGTAATTTACTGTAGACGCTGGAATGTTATGTTTTGTTTTGATTTGTTTGTTTACTCGAACCAAGTTCTCGGATTTCATTCCTACAAACCAACTTGTTAAATCCTCGTATTCTAACATGTTGTTTGTCAACGATAACAAAGACCAATTTGTTATATTACGAAGCATTTGCCACGCATTCATCGATTATTCGACCCGTTTGGCTCATCTACGGAATCCTCCTTTGCGATGACTACCAACGAGTTCTAACCAATCCTGGTCTTATTAATCAATATAGCGATCATTATTGCTTCAATTTAAGACAACCTTTATTCTACCATTCACTATACTTATGCAAATTATCAAAGTTTACCCAATCTAACGAGTCAAGTTACATACCTTTAAAGCAAGCCCTTCAAACGTGCGTCCACACCGGTTTGCCCACTCGATGCTCCGGCTTCCTTTCCTATAGAGTTCAATCACTTTATGTTTAGAACTCTTTGTTTCACATATATAACGCACAATTTTTGTCGAACTTCATAATTATGCGTTTTTAACATAAACAATTCAATTTCAAGCTTTCTTTGAGGCATTTCTACGAACACGTAAAGGACATAATTTATGTCTTTTATATTCTAATCCTTGACTTGTCACTTAGCCTTGATTATCAAAACTTGAGTTATCACATATAAAGTTAAACATCTCTATTTTTATAAATCAGTTTCTATAAATCAATTTACACTAGAATAGTCTTCCAAACCCTAGTGTTCATCATTTTCTTGGAAAACCCATAACCCACCTTCAATGTGTTCATGGAATTTCCTGAATTTGGACATGATTTCACATGTAGTTGTCTAGATTTTACTTCTAGACGCTATATCATCCCTAATCTAACCAAATCACAAACATGCATCATCTAATTTTTGGATTTCCCAAATTCATAAGAATTTCAAACAGAGAATTTTCATAGAATTTTACATACCTTACAACCCCCTTGTGATGGGGATTACTAATCTTAACTCAGATTTCGATTTGGGAGCCAATTTGATCTTCAATTTGTGGGATTTAACATGAACTAGGGTTTTGAAAGAACCCAGGTCGCCCCCTCCTCGTTCTGGTCGATCCCCCGTACAAGATTTTTAGTTTGTGTTTTAATAAAATAGTTTTTATTAAAACTATTTTCAATTTTAACACTTTTGGTCCCTCTGGTTTGTTTTATTTTATTTCTATGTCTCTAGATACTCATAAGTGATAAACTAACTAGGTTAGTGTCTTTACTAATTAGATTATCTTACAATTTTATTTGCAACTGAATTACAAATTTTAGAATTTGCAAAATTTTTGGATGTTACAAGTCCACCCCCCTTAAAAGGGTTTCGTCCCCGAAACCAAAGTACGTACCGAATAGTGTAGGATAGAGACGTCGCATCTCTTCTTCGGACTCCCATGTAGTGTCTGACCATTTCCTATGCTCCCACTTGATATTGACTTAATCGATTTGTTTATTTGGCAAGTGTTTAATCTTTCGATCTAAAATTTCTATGGGCCTTACAATATAATTCAAGCGATTATCCACTTCGATATCATCATAGTGAATATAAATTGTCTCATCTGCTAGACATTTCCGAAGATGTGACACATGAAATGTGCTATGAATCCCGCTTAGTTCCTCCGGTAGTTCAAGGCGGTAAGCTACCTTTCCTTCCCGTTCTATAATTGCAAACGGCCCGATAAACCTCGAGCTTAATTTTCCTCTTTTTCTAAACCTGATAACACCCTTCCTTGGAGATACTTTGAGCATGACTTTTAGGGCTGTAAACGAACCAAACATTCGGCGAACAGTTCGTGAACCGTTCGGCGGGAAGTTTGTTTGTGTTCGTTCGTTTATTAAACAAACTAACACGAACAAGAAATTTCGTTCGTTTAGTTAAATGAACAAACATGAACAGAGGATGCATTCGCTCGTTTATGTTCGTGAACGTGTCCGCGATAGTTCATTAGTGTTTTTAGTTTTTATATTTATTTAAATATATCAAAATTCCGACAAATTAAATATCTAATATGTGTCAGTGTATTATATATTCAGTTCATGAACTATTGTTTGTGTTCGTTTGTTTTCATGAACATTAGTTTGTGCTCATTTGTGTTCGTCAACGTTCGTTGCCTAAAATTAACAAACAAACACAAACGAACACGAACAAGTTCATTTCCTTAACAAACGAACACAAACATAAAATCCCGTTTGATAAGTGTTCGTGAACGGTTCGCGAACACATATATTTTTTAACAAACGAACACGAACAAGGTCTTGTTCGTGTTCGTTCGGTTCGTTTACAGCCCTAATGACTTTGTCACCAACCTGGAATTCGATTGGCCTCTTCCTTTTGTCAGCATACGCCTTTTGTCTATCTTGAGCCGCTTTCAAGTGTGCCCGAACCACATCAATCTTTTCATTAGTGGCTCGTACTATATCTTGGTGGGCGAGTTCACGTGGACCCACTTCACCTCAACATACCGGGGTTCGGCATTTCCTACCATAGAGCATTTCGTACGGTGCCATCTTAATACTAGCATGGTAGCTGTTGTTATACGAAAACTCGAGCAATGGTAGGTAAACATCCCAACTTCCTCCAAAGTCGATTATACATGCCCGTAGCATGTCCTCCAATGTTTGTATTGTTCTTTCACTATGTCCATCTGTCTGAGGATGGTACGCAGTACTGATGAACAATTTGGTTCCCATTTGCTCTTGGAAATCTCGCCAGAAATTTGAAGTGAACCAGGTATCCCTATCAGACACGATGGATACCGGTACTCCATGACGTGCTATTATCTCATTAGTGTAAACTTCCGACATCTTTTCTGACGTATAAGTCTCACGAATCGGAATGAAGTGAGAACTTTTCGTCAATCTATCCACCACTACCCATATGGCATCGAAACCGCGGTTCGTCTTTGGTAACTTGGTTAATAGGTCCATCGTAATATGTTCCCATTTCCAAACCGGAATTTCCAACGGTTGGAGTTTACCGTATGGTTTTTAGTGCTCCGCCTTGACTTGTAGGCATGTCAAGCATTTTTCCACATACTTCACCACATCTCTTTTCATTCCGGGCCACCAATAGTTCTACTTTAAGTTGTTATACATTTTGGTCGCTCCCGGATGGACGGAATAACGGGACTTATGAGCTTCATCGAGTAGAAGCTTTTTAACTCCACATGTGTTTGGAACCCAAATTCTATTGAAACGTGTTTTCAAACCGTGGTTGCCTACTTCAAGATCTTTAACTTGGCCAACAATCCTTTCCTTTTTCCAGTTCTCCTCTTTCATTGCTTCTACTTGCGCCTCTCGGATATGTTCAAGTAAACCCGAGGTCACCACAAGTTGCATTGATCTTACTCGTATTGGGACATAGTCCGCTTTTCTGCTCAAAGCATCCGCCACCACATTCGCCTTTCCGGGGTGGTAGTGTATTTCGCAATCAAAATCCTTCACCGTTTCCAACCATCGTCTCTGACGCATATTTAACTCCTTCTGATCGAAGAAGTATTTTAAGCTTTTGTGATCGGTGAATATAGTGCACTTTACCCCATATAAATAGTGCCTCCATATTTTTAATGCAAATACCACCGCAGCCAAGTTAAGGTCGTGCGTGGGATATTTCTTCTCTTGTATCTTCAATTGCCTCGAGGCATAAGCTATAACTTTGCCCCGTTGCATCAAAACGCATCCGAGCCCTGATAGTGAAACATCCGAATAAACCACCAAGTCTTCGATCCCGTCCGGCAATGTTAATACCGGAGCTTGAGTTAACTTTTCTTTTAGCGTTTGGAACGCTCTTTCTTGATCTACACCCCATATGAACTTTTCTTCCTTCCGAGTTAGCTTTGTAAGCGGCGATGCAATCTTGGAGAAATCTTGAATGAATCTCCTATAGTATCCCGCAAGCCCCAAAAAGCTTCTAATTTCCGAAGGGTTCCTTGGGGGATTCCATTTCGACACGGCCTCGATCTTTGACGGATCTACCAATATTCCATCGGCACTTATGATGTGGCCGAGGAACTGTACCTCTCATAACCAAAAGGCACACTTAGAGAATTTCGCAAACAACCTTTCTCGTCTAAGTGTCTCTAACATCTCTTGTAAGTGGTGCGCATGCTCAGCTTCACTTTTCGAATACACCAAAATATCATCGATAAATACAATGACTGATTTATCTAGCATTGGCTTGCAAACCCGGTTCATGAGGTCCATGAAAGCCGCGGGTGCATTTGTCAACCCAAATGACATCACGAGAAATTCGTAATGCCCGTATCGCGTGCGGAAAGCCGTCTTCGGCACATCTTCCTCCTTGACCTTTAGTTGGTGATACCCAGATCTAAGGTCAATTTTCAAAAACCAGTTTGCACCTTGTAATTGGTCGAATAGATCATCTATTCTCGGAAGCGGGTATCGATTCTTTATCGTGAGTTTATTTAACTCCCGATAATCGATACACATGCGCATGCTTCCGTCTTTCTTTTTCACGAACAATACCGGTGCGCCCCAAGGAGACACAATCAGTCTTATGAATCCTTTGTCAAGCAGGTCTTGAATCTGGGACATCAACTCTTGTAACTCCGACGGTGCAAGTCGGTACGGTGCTCTAGCTACGGGTTTTGCGCCCGGAATCAATTCGATCCCGAACTCTACTTCCCGTTCAGGCGGTATCCCCGGTAAATCTTCCGGAAACACATCTTCGTAATTCCGTACTACTGGTACATTTTCAATCTTCAGTGATTCCTTCTCGGGCTCATTCGCATATATCATAAACGCCTTGCATCCTTGCTTCATAAGCTTGTGAGCTTTCAACATCGAGCATATTATAGGGTTACCTCCTTTTTCGCCATAGATAGTGACGTGTTTCCCACTCGGAGATGTTAGCTTTATCTCCTTACGAAAACACACGACCTTTGCGTGGTGTTGAGATAGCCAATCCATCCCAACGACTACTTGAAATTCCCCCATTGACATCGGAATTAGGTCTATCAAGTATTCTTCATCGTCGATGCTTAATTTACAGCCTCGACAAACATCACAAACTATAAAACTTTTGTTGTCCCCTATTCCAACTTCTAAGGGCACTGATAATTTTGTCAATACAAATGAAGGATGTCGAATAAATCCATGCGAAATGAAGGATTTATTCGCACCCGTATCAAACAATACACGTGCAGGAATTGAGTTAATTGTGAATATACCTGAGACCACATCGGGTTCTGTTTTTGCTTCAGCCGCGGTAAGTTGGAAGGATCTAGCCTTCGCCTTAGGAGCTTCTGATGGAGATTCTTTAACATCTCTCTTTCCAACTAAGTCCGGGCATTCGGACTTTTTGTGGCCGGGTTGATAACATTTGTAGCAAACTGAGACTTTACCCGGGCATAGCGACGCCGTGTGCCCCGTCTTACTACTTATAGGGCATGGTTTGTCTTTGAACCGACATTCTCCCTTGTGTCCTTTCCTGCACACCTTACAACTTGGCGACCCACCTTTAGCATCCACTTTCTTTCCCGACTCTCCAGTTCGAGCTTTCTTTGTAGGGCTTGGATTTACATCTTGCGCCCTTCGCTCACCCCTTTCAACTTGTTTCTTCAACTCGATTTCTCGTTCCCGAGCAACGTTTATGATTTCGGTAAGGGTCTCGTATTTGGAAGGAGTCATAAACTCCCTATATTCAGCGCTCAACATGTTATAGTAGTAGTATATCTTCTGTTGTTCGTTTGTCACCAATTCACTACTAAACTTCATCTTATCCATAAACATTGCCGTAATCTTGTCTATGGTCTCGCCCTTGTGCCTAAGTTGCATGAACTCTTCCTTGATTTTATTGATGACCGCATTGGGACTATGATGTTTAAGAAACGGTGTCTTAAACTCTTCCCATGTCATGGTTCTCGCCGCTTCGGCTCCTATTTCATTCTTTTTATTGTCCCACCAGTCTTTGGCTTGACCTCTCAACTGGCCCGTTCCATAAGCCACAAAGTCACTTTCATCACAATGGGTTCTTTCAAACACCCCTTCAATGTCGCCCAACCATCTTTGGCAAATTATCGGGTCAACCTCCCCGTTGTAAATTGGCGGTTTACATGCCATAAACTCTTTGTACGAGCATCCTTTACGTTCTCCCGATTTATCCTTCATAAGGTTGACACTATCCTCCAACCTTTTGACTCGCTCTTCGACAAGTGACAACACCGTGCCTTGAATTTTATCTATAAACCCAGGTAGACTTCCTTCAATTGCCTTTCCAACCTCTTCGGCAATTATCTCTTTCATTTGTTCGGTGCTCGTCTGCACCGGATCATCATCATTTCTTTCCGACATCTTGAAAATGAAATGTTTACATTAAATGTTAAACATTTCATTTATAACGTACTTCATTTGTTTCAGTTTAGCTAAGTTCCTAACTTGCTTTAACCGTTCGCATTTGGTGCACTTTCCAGGTTTGAGTGAATTAACACACTCTTCCCATGCACGTTAATTCACTTCTCGTTTCTTACATAAGATATAATCTATTAAAATAATAAGTTAATTCTTACCGGACGATTGATCAAGCTTAAACCGAACACTTGTTAACAACCTTAAGATCTGATTACCAACTTGTAACACCCTTCTAATTACTACTCGAATTTTACAATAATTCATAATATTTATATAAAAGATGACCCATTTAAAAACATAAGTTCCAAAAGTAAAGTTTCAAGGTAACAAACATTAGTCAACTTCCGACTAATTCAAACATTCATAAGTTGTTTAGCAATTTAATTACAATCATAAACATTGTCTAAACCAAGTTAATTTACGCGGAAGCTTCAAAAGTTCGTGTTCGGTTCTTCCAAAAAGTTGCTTGACCACCATCCGTATTCCTTGAATACCTAAAAACTGAAATGTTTACATTAAACATTAATGTTAGAGTTCTTAGAAACATTACATTATCGAAACTATGCTTAAACCGGATTCAGTTTAACAAGGGTATGCAAAATTCCACATGAAGGTCAAGGCTCTACCGTAAGTTACGGTAGTCACCGTAAGTTACGGTAGCTCCTGGGTAACTTTGGTTCCACCGTAAAACAGGAGGAATCCACCGTAACATTTTGGTCTCCACCGTAAATTACGGTATATTCCGTAATTTACGGTAGACGCTGGAATGTTATGTTTTGTTTTGATTTGTTTGTTTACTCGAACCAAGTTCTCGGATTTCATTCCTACAAACCAACTTGTTAAATCCTCGTATTCTAACATGTCGTTTGTCAATGATAACAAAGACCAATTTGTTATATTACGAAGCATTTGCCACGCCTTCATCGATTATTCGACCCGTTTGGCTCATCTACGGAATCCTCCTTTGCGATGACTACCAACGAGTTCTAACCAATCCTGGTCTTATTAATCAATATAGCGATCATTATTGCTTCAATTTAAGACAACCTTTATTCTACCATTGACTATACTTATGCAAATTATCAAAGTTTACCCAATGTAACGAGTCAAGTTACATACCTTTAAAGCAAGCCCTTCAAACGTGCGTCCACACCGGTTTGCCCGCTCGATGCTCCGGCTTCCTTTCCTATAGAGTTCAATCACTTTATGTTTAGAACTCTTTGTTTCACATATATAACGCACAATTTTTTTCGAACTTCATAATTATGCTTTTTTAACATAAACAATTCAATTTCAAGCTTTCTTTGAGGCATTTCTACGAACACGTAAATGACAGAATTTATGTCTTTTATATTCTAATCCTTGACTTGTCACTTAGCCTTGATTATCAATACTTGAGTTATCACATATAAACTTAAACATCTCTATTTTTATAAATCAGTTTCTATAAATCAATTTACACTAGAATAGTCTTCCAAACCCTAGTGTTCATCATTTTCTTGCAAAACCCATAACCCACCTTCAATGTGTTCATGGAATTTCTTGAATTTGGACATGATTTCACATGTAGTTGTCTAGATTTTACTTCTAGACACTATATCATCCCTAATCTAACCAAATCACAAACATGCATCATCTAAATTTTGGATTTCCCAAATTCATAAGAATTTCAAACAGAGAATTTTCATAGAATTTTACATACCTTACAACCCCCTTTTGAAAGAACCCAGGTCGCCCCCTCCTCGTTCTGGTCGATCCCCCGTACAAGATTTTTAGTTTGTGTTTTAATAAAATAGTTTTTATTAAAACTATTTTCAATTTTAACACTTTTGGTCCCTCTGGTTTGTTTTATTTTATTTCTATGTCTCTAGATACTCATAAGTGATAAACTAACTAGGTTAGTGTCTTTACTAATTAGATTATCTTACAATTTTATTTGCAACTAAATTACAAATTTTAGAATTTGCAAAATTTCGGGATGTTACAGATTGCTCTCAATTCTGTTAAGAATAAAATGTTTATTGATTAAACTGGGATTCACTCACCAGTATTTCACACTGAAAAATATTTTTAAAACGCGTTTCAGGTAACAAAATGTAAAAGCAAAATAGAAGAAAGCCAGCTGGAGAGCACTGATGGCTTGGAAAAATGTGGCTATAAAAGTTACCTAAAAGGCGATGTTTTCAATTCAATAAAATAGGGTTTATCCCTATAAACATGTTGTAATAAGAAACTTGGGTTTTACCCATGTGTTTATTAAATATGGTGGTTTTACTCTGATAAACATTTCCTAACTACGGTTCTGATGAAATTTCTGATGCCAAATTGATAAATAATGATACCGCCAAAACTGGTCTCGCGGCCGCCTGTTCCCGGGACAGATAGGGGGCGGGGGTTGCGACAGAAGGTGGTATCAGAGCTAAGCCACTGATTCAGCCACAGAAGTGTTCTGCTGACATCAATATATTATTTAAATTGTTAGGAAATTAATTATGGAAATACGTGCATATCTCTATTTTATTGTTATGTGTTATTTGACTATTTGTTAGTTTTCAGTATGAGTCAAGGACCCTCAGACTTGTATCGTCAATTGTCTGAGTCACCTAGGAGTGAAGGTACCTCTTCACAGCCTGCCCTCTCTGGGTATGCCGCTGATAATGAAGAAGGGATGTTTGTCTTTAAGGCTCAGTCTGAAGAGCCATTCCCTCAGAAAAAGAGAGGATGGTTCAGTAAGGTAGCATTCGAGCGTAGGAAAAGAATGCGAAAGTTGCAACAGCAAAGAGTTCTAGCAGCCGCTAAGCGAGAGTCAGATGCCCATACACAGGATATGCTTAATAGAAGCCTAGCTAATTTCCATATCCTAGCAACAACAGCTGCCGACCCAGACCTGAAACAACTAGTAGCCCCACAACCCTTACCTTTATTCTCCACTAAGCCGATGGAGATAGAGAATAACCCTGAAAATCAAGTAGAAATGCATGATTTCAACCCTGAGGAGATACCTAGGATACCAGCCCCTAATCCATTAGACCCGGATTATGATCCATGGTTCGATGATCATAGGGATTATGTGCCACGTTACCAACTAAATGACGAACCCATGCCGAACTTAGCAGCCTATCCAGGCCTGGACCCTCTAGATCCCTACTACTATGATAACGATGAATACATTAGGGAGATCTTAGAGAATCCTTACCCTTAGGAGAATCCCATGCCCCAGTACCCGGACCCAGTACCAGCACCTGCACCCCCAATGAGTGCAGATAATGTGCATGAGCTCCGAACTTTCGAAGAAGAGATATTGGAGAGTAGTGAGAGGATGAGGCAGGTAGGAGAGCCACTCGTCTGGAAGTACGACGAGCGCAATATGGATTACTGGATGAACCCAGACCAGTAAAGGAGGTAGTGGAGTTGGTAATAATAATAATATAATAATAATAATGGAAAAATATATAATATATATGTGTAATAATAATAATATATGTTGTAGTATAGACCACTCTGTGGTTAGCGATGCATAGTAGTATTGTACTGTAATTTTTAATTTCTAGTATTGGGTTGTATTAGAAGCATAATATAATAGAAAAGAGTAAAGTCGCAACGCTCGACGCTTTTGACCAATATGTGTGTTGTGTGGTTGTTACTTAAATTATTAATTATTTTGTGATATTAATAATTTGTAAATGTTTAAAATTCAGATGGACGACGAGGTAAACCAGGAAAACCAGAATAACGATAACCAGAGTAACATTAACCTGGATAATGAGAACCCGAACCACAACAACAATAATGGAAACCAAGTGGATAACAGTGCCATGCAACATATAGTGGCACAAGGGATAATAGATGCAATGCCATATATTATCAAAACAGTTAGAGAAGCCGAAAATAAAAGTAAAAATGATAGTAAGCGACCCTCTAAACCTGAAAACAACGTAAACAATGGACCCGTACTTCAAGTGCCCATTCCCAAAAGAAGGAGAACCGTGTCTTACGGTTGTTCTTATAAAGAATTCTGGTCTTGTAAACCAATGGAATTCTCGGGCAATGAAGGGGCCGTTGTATCTCTACGCTGGATAGAAAAGATTGAGGCAGTCTTAAGAATAAGTAAATGTGCTGAAGAGGATAAGATAATGTTTGCTTCCAATTTGTTTAAGAATTCAGCACTAGAATGGTGGAACACTATCCTCCAGTCTAGGGGAAGTGATAGGACTTACAATATGGAATGGGAGGAGTTTAAAAACATGATAGAAAGGAAATTCTGTCATCCTAATGAAAAAGAACAGATAGCAAACAAATTCCTAAACCTTAGAATGATTGGGGTAGATAGTAAGGGTTATACTACATTATTCTTTGAATATGCCAGAATAGTACCAACCCTTGCTTCACCTGAACCAGTTTTAATCTCCCGTTACATCTGGGGATTAATTGGGGAAATTAGACATGTAGTCAAGGCAGCTAGACCTCAAACTATAGAAGAAGCTGTAGAACTAGCTAATACCTTGACAGATGAATTAGTCCGTACACGAGAAGAGGATCAAAGGAGGAACCTAACCTAGAAGCTTACTCAAGAATTCCGTTCTGGAAATTCTAATCGTGGGAGAAATGTAGGTTCTACCTCTGCACCCTACTGTAAGTATTGCAAAAGGAAGCATTCAGAAAGATGCTCCATATACTGTAACTTTTGCAAAATATCTGGACACAAGGAGGAAGACTGCAAGAAAAAGATTAGCAACAGGATATGCTACATCTGCGGAGAACAAAGTCATATCAAACCTAACTATCCAAAGTTAGCTCCAGCCGCGAATACCAAGAATACTAAAAATGCTAGAGCATTTGTTCTGACTGCAGAAAAAGCAAAGATGATCCCGGATGTGATCACTGGTACGTTTTTAGTTAATGATGTTTTTGCTAAAGTATTATTTGACTCTGGTGCGAACCAAAGTTTTATTAATACTTCATTTTGCAAACTTCTTAATCAATCATTAACTAAACTCACACAAGAATGTCTAGTAGAGACAACAAATGGGGAAACCATTAAGATTTCTGAAATCTTGCAGGGAGCAAGAATAGAAATTTTAAATCAGAAATTTATTGCAAATCTTTACCCCATGAATTTGACAGGATTTGATGTTGTGTTAGGAATGGATTGGTTAATAGCCAATAAAGCCAGTATTTTATGTGATCAAAAGTCAATTCAAGTAAATTCACCAAGGGGTGAAAATATCACAATTAAAGGAAATAAGTTCTCTAAATCCACAAAATTCATCTCTGTGATGAAAACTGCAAGTTATATAAGGAAAGGATCATTAGTGTATTTGATTTCTATAATCACTAACACTAAAGGAAAAGAATTAAAGGATATTCCAGTAGTATCCCAGTTTTTAGATGTATTTCCAGAAGAGTTACCAGGACAACCTACAGATAGGGAAGTTGAATTCAGAATCCATTTA
>JARYGA010008569.1:0-69570 GCA_030545235.1 Helianthus tuberosus
GAAAATACGCCAGTTTACACTGGTAAATACTATTAACTGACTCATTTTGAAAAGAGTTTAAGAAAATTAGTTTGAACGCACATGGCACAAAATATCTTTTATAACTTGGGATAATTATTCAAAAATAAACTTGTATACAGTTTTACATGTTTGTCGTCTATTTAGGACCCGGTTAGAAGAGTCGGTTTAACAAGATTAATAGACACACCACTTGGTATAATACCCACAAGAAGATTCCCTTCTTGTGGACTACCTTTTTACATACGCAGCTGTCAGGTGTATGCCTACACCCCGTGCTTAAGTCGTGGCCATTTCTAATGAATGAGCCGAGGATATTCAGGACACGGTCATTAACCCCCCAAAGGCATTGCATCAAACAAGACAGAATAAAATGGGGTATGCATCTTTTTAATCAATATTTGATTGTACGACTTCATACCCGACCAAGTGGTATCATTATAATACCGTACCCCAAGCCCGTATAGGGAAAATAAGTTAAAAGTATTTACCTGAGCAAAGTATAAATCACAACAGCAAGTGCACGTAGCTTTTACCGGACTCCTAATCTGGAACGAAGGTTTTAATTAACCTATTAGATTCCTAACGGGTCTTTCTTAAGTTTAAACTTAGACCGGTTAGTTTTAAAGAAGGTATACGGTTCAAAACGCAAGATTAAGCGAAGACCGGATTAGAATGTGATTTAGTCCCGACAAGTTTGAAGACTTGTATAATATGGGTAAACTAAACACATTCTGGATTTTGAGGTGAAAAAGATAAGGTTTGACCCATTTCGGTCAATTTATGCAAACTATTTACATAAACCGAACCGGACGCGAATAATGCATAACGGGTAACCAAAAGAGTCATGAACAGGTTTCCTAAGTTAATATGCTTTAAATATGTTGTGACATCAGTAGGATACCTTCCATTATGCCCAAGACGAGTTTAATCTCAATTTAAGCCCCGTGAGGGTATTTTGGTCATTTTAATTTAGTAGGTCATATCAGTTGGTGATATGTCTTATATGACAAGAATGGTTTTAACCTATACTATACGTTTAAAACGCGTAAAAAGTCATTTTAAGCGATTTCCGGGTTAAAATAGGAAATCTGAATTTCCTGTTCAGTTTATAAAGTTCAAATTACTTCATTTATCATATAAAATCAGTAGCCAAAGATTTGGTATTAAATTGTTATGTAAAACTCATTTTATAAGTAAAAAGGGTATAATCGGCAATAGCCGAATCAAGGCGATAACCCTATGTTATGATCAGTTTAAAAAAATTAAAAATCTTCAAAAATCCCAGAATATTATTTTACATCAGTGGGTAAAAGGTTTGGTGTCAAAAATTGGGTTTAGATAGGCTTTATGCTAATTATGTCGTTTAATTAATAAAAGGCCTTCTAATTACGCTATTGAGCATAACTCCTAATCTAGACCTCCCACTGATGTGAAATTTTAGGGACATGTTTATAAATCAGTAACAAATATTATTTTCCTCTCACATTTCCAAAATTCCCGTTTTAAGGTCAAATGGGCATATTGGGTCAACATTAGGCATTTAACGGAAACATGCAAATGAGTCGGACAATCAACGAGCCAGTCACAGAGGGTTATACTATCATATAACCCGGTCCTAATGAAGCTCTTAGGTATTTCTAAATCATGCTAATATGGGTCAGAACTGAAAGTCAAAGCAGTGGTCAATTTATGCGACTTTCGGTTCCGAACCGGTGCTAAACTGAAAATTGTCGGGTCGGGCATGCTTAGACATGTTCTTGCATTGATTACCAAGTTATATGAATGGTAAAACAGGTTACACGTCTTCTATATTGCTAATTATGTGTTAATTCAAAAATTATGTTTCTGTTGACTTTTTATAACTAACTTTGACCCGACAAATGACTTAGTTAGAGCGGGAATCAGAGGGTGCTCTTTTAAGGGTTTATTGCCCACATAATTACCAACTTATAACTACTTTCAATTTGACTAATCACTGGACCATTAGTGATTAATCGTTAAGTCAAACCTTAATTACGACGGTTTGACTTTTAGCTAATAAACTAAGTAAAACACGATTAAGGAAGGTTAAGGAAGCTTACCAAGGTCCTATGCACGACTAATGATGCTTAGGGAGTGGTCTTGAGCTCCAGGAAGTTCCAGAAATGAAGTTTGAATGAATGATCAAAAGTTGCAACAATGTGGGTCTTTATATAGTGATCTTGATTGATCAAGATGGTGCCAAACAAGTCTAGGATTGATCCCTGATCAACACAAGTGTCCCTAGTGCCAAAAAACTTGTTTGTGCAGCCCATGGTATTGAAAACAAGCAATCTAAGTCGGTTAAACGGGCTGGACAGACACCTGTCATGTTTTTCTGGTGCTGGGGAACTCAGGCGGCCCACGTAAGGTCCTGGGCAAGCCTTACGCGGCCCGTGTGAAGCTTCTGCTCAGGTAAAACAAGTTTCAATGATTGCATTTTGGCCCCCGGTCCTTTTTAAAAGTTGTTTTAACTTCTTGTTTTGCACTTTGAGCCCTCTAAATTGATTTCTAAGGACTCCAAGACATAACCAAACTTTGTGAAGTCCTTGGTCACTTTATGGTCACCCGAAAAGCCTTAGCTTTCAACGTTTACGCTTTTAACCCCTCGCATACGAATGTTAGCATAACTTTCTCATACGGAAACGAAACCTTGTGAAATTTTTATCACTTATTCTAGTGAGCATAATCAATCGTTACAAAGCTTCGGGTTTGCTAAAAGGTCACTCAGAGGTATACTTTAAACATGTTGACACATTTAGCCCCTGTAGTTTGTAATTCCTCACTTTCTTTCACAATTAGCTTCGTATGATCCACGATTTATTCGTTTAAGGGTATAAACATCATGTAGGGTTATTGAAAGATATATTTATTCATTGTCGACATTTTGAATCCTTTTATTCACGTACTATCTTTGTTTGTCAACGTTAGTCCTTCTAAAGTAATCCTTTACACGTTTAAAGTTCATGACACGTGTCGATATAATTTTGGACATGAAATTTCGAGGTGTTACATCTTGGGGGACTTGTTTTTTTATTCAAAAAGAAAAAAAAAGAAAAAAAAAGAAAATAACTTGATTGGTTGAAAATCTAGTGGGCCACCCTCTCCGTCTCTCCCTTCATGCGGTAACCTCTCGCCGAAATCCATCCCCTCCATGCGGTGAAAGTTGATGGCGGCACCTCCTCCCCGCGCGGTAACCACTCCCCGCATTGATTCAGCGCAAAGCGCCCCCCACACCCTTAGAGTCATGATTAAAATATATATTTTCTTATAATTTAAATTGCATAAGTTATTTTCCTAAGTTAATTTCTCCCGCATGATAAACATACATTCAAGAAATCACTTCATAAAACATATATAAATTTTGGAAAGCTGTACATAACTATTAATTTAACTTCAAGATTGAATTTGTTTTACGCAACTTGTCACTTAAACTTCAAAAGGATGTCATTAGTTAAATATATATTCGTTAAAAAGGTAGTAATTGATTGATTACTTACTTGAAAAGGTATCTACGAAACAAAAGATAATTATAAGAAACCAAAGATAAAGATAAGCAAGTTGAAAATTGCAAAAAGATGTTTGCCATATCACCAACCCTCCAAAGAACTCGTTAGATTTTTACATATACTAATCATATAAACTTTGTAATGATCAAATTAACATAATTAGTTCAGTTCAGTTAAAGTAAACAAATTTCAAATGCAGATATAGGGGCTGTTTGGTAGCCTCTAAATGGTCATTAAGAGGCTACCTTTTAATGGAACCATTAAGAATTTTACCAATGAGAAGGTAGAAGAATGTGACATGTGATGATTTACCATTCAGAGGTTACCTTTTAACCATTCAAACTTGAGGTTACCTCTTATTCATTCAGAGGTTTTAAACCATTAAAAGGTAGCATCTGAATGACCATTAAGAGGTTATCAAACAGCCCCATAGTGTTTATTGTTTAAGAGAAGCAAGTTACAATATAAAAACACAAACGCACATGCACATTATATTGTATTTATTAACAATATTTAATTTAAAACATCGAGTCTCCAATGTTCAATTTTATTGTGCATTTCTTGAACACTTGAATATTGGTTGCAGGACAGCATAAAAGATTGAAGTCAATACATCGAAATTTTCAAACTTTTTAGTACTATAAACAATATAAACCTACAATTTAATTAGTCAACTAACAATTTAAAATAAAAATACGCACACACGTATATAATGTTGACTAAAAATAGAAAAAATAATATGATAATTTTATGAAAATGATAAATAAATTGTATATGAGATGATATGTTTTACTATATAAGTGTAAAGAGTAAGAGTGAGTTTAAATCATAAGAAGTTCACTTACGCAAAACTTTATAGTTAATTCGCGGATGATTCGATGAAGATATTAGTGATGTCGGGTTAAAATAAGCGTATTTTATATAATTAGTGTTGGTTATTAGTTAGTTAAACACGTTAAGTAGTTTTCGTTTATATACTTATGGGGTGTTGTTATATGTAGCTTAACAGGTGTTAACGAGGGTTTAGTGAAAGAGGGGTTTAGTGACACTCACCAAAACATATTTATTCAAAGGCATGTTTCATACAAAAATATCTAATTATCCTTTTTAAAGACGTGTTCTTCCCCCAAAACAGTATATAAAACAATAAAAGAGAGGTTTAGTGACACTCACCAAAACATATTTATTGAAAAGCATGTTTCATACAAAAACATCTAATTATCCTTTTTAAAGACGTGTTCTTCCCTCAAAACAGTATATAAAACAGTAAAAGATGGGTTCTTGTGACACTCGCCAAAACATATATATTCAAAGGCATGTTTCATACAAAACATCTAATTATCCTTTTTAAAGACGTGTTCTTCCCCCCAAAACAGTATATAAAACAGTAAAAAAGTGGTTTAGTGACACTCACCTTTGGGTGCATTTATTTTATCGCAATCCCTCAAATTGAATCTACATGTCCTATTTTAAATAGAAATGATTTATTAACAAATTATTCCATTAACATCTAAGTTTCTTCAATACTTGGAATTTTCACATAACTCTTAGATTTTCTCAAAAAAATCT
The DNA here is from genome assembly GCA_030545235.1 of Helianthus tuberosus. Classification (NCBI taxonomy): domain Eukaryota; kingdom Viridiplantae; phylum Streptophyta; class Magnoliopsida; order Asterales; family Asteraceae; genus Helianthus; species Helianthus tuberosus. The sequence goes on from JARYGA010008569.1 coordinate 5,118, forward strand.
TTGTTTTGATTATGTTGGTATATTTATATATGTGTGTGTTCATATAATATATATATATGATACCATAACGAAGAGGATCTTAAATGGTGATGTTTTACAAAACGTTAAACCGTCAATAAACTTAGGTAGATAATTTTACAAAATTAAAACCGTCAAATTAATCTTTAAGGCAGATGAGTCCCACAAAACTCCCTTTAATCATAAAAACGGGATAAACCTGGACAGTGTCTCCCTTAGTTTATCAATTGCCATTTAAAATTTCAACCCTGCCAGTTAATGTTTTAACCATTTAAAAAACTCTTTATAATAAAAGTATCATGTTATCAAAGGATGTTATCGAGCCATGCTTCAATACTTTAAAGGCTAAAAATCATGATAATTAAAAAGAAAACAAAATTAAATGCTTACTGAGGAACACCAGAGAGATCTTCAAAGTTGAAAGATTTTATTCAAACTTCAAATATTTTACAAGTGCAGAAATGTTAGAGAGAGAAGAGAGGGGCAAAAGATTGCGTGCCTCTTCCAACCAAACTAACATCCTATATATAGAAAATATAGAAAGAAACAAACAAAAGGAAAAACTGACAAAAGAAAAAGTAAAAGCAAAAGTAAAAGGGGCTCTATAATTGCCGAAGATGCCGTATAATGACCTGCTTTCCCCTTCTTTCCAAGATGCCCATTATGACCGGGCCATAATCTTTTCTATTTTTCCAAAGATTCCCATTATGAGTGGGGTCCTTGTGTCGACTCAATTATTTCTTCTTTTCTTCTTCGGATTCTTTCTTCGGGGTTAATTCTTCTACCACTGTTTGAAGATATGCTTCAAGATCATCATCCAGACTTATTTCTGGAATATCTTCTATTGGTTGAGATTCTCCTGCTAAACATGAGAAACGATTCTCATCTTCTTGACTAGTGGATGAGATGGACATTGCTTTGGAGGAGCTGTCAGTATTTGCTTCAAAAAACCTTTTTAACTCCTTCTTCATTTCTTCTTTGTATAATGATAGAATTTCATCCTTAGAGACTCCAGAAATTACTTGCTTATCTTGAATCCTTCTTGACATTTGTTCAAAAGGACTTGGCAACTGTCTTTGTTGTCTTTTAGCAATTTGAGTTTTATAATACTCAGTTTTATTTGTGATCAAATTTATTGTGTCTTGACCTTCTAATTCTTTTGTGGAGTTATTAACTCTTGTCATTTTTGACCAGAACTTTGTATAAGAAGTTCGTTTAAGATAGGGAATATTATCCCCAGGGTATAACCTGTTGTGGGTTTCCATCTCCAGATCCATGGAATGGAAAATTCTATGAAAAAGTACATTGAGACTATTCCCTCAAACCAAGTTTTATTATACTCGGCTTCTATAAGATCTAGAGAGACTGCTACCCATTCTTGGTAGAGACCTTTGAATGGTTCCGGTAAAATTTGAACTGATGGACCATATAAAATGAACCATTTTTGGAACCAACTTGGAATACCATCTTTATAAATCTTGTCACTTACTTTTATGAACCATGAATGTTTTTTGCTGGGATTTTCATAAAACAAACATTTTTCAAAACTTTGAATATAATCCCAGTAATTGTATTTATAAGTTTGTTTATTGGAATTTATAAATTCCTTTTCATTTAAAGTACTTAATCCCCATTTTTGAGGAGATAAAAGAGTTTTTATAAAAATCTTACTAAAATTGAATGAACTTTTAATTTTATCTGCGGGATAAAAATGTCTTAGTTCAGCAGACTCAGATACTTGTATAATGCTCTTAGAATATTTCCTTGGTTTATAAGAAGTAGCATCATATGATGCTGGTTCTAAATATTTTTGCATTAGATACCAAGGATCATCAAAAAACTTTTTGTCTTCTTGATTTAGAAGAATTATTTTCTTCTGTCTATCGGAAATAACCCAAGACTCTTCATTATCTTCATGTGCTATATGAGCATAACAGGGAGCCTTTGTGGCTTGTTCCTTTTCCTGGCCTTTTATAATAGCCATGATCTTTTCATATGATGGATCGTTGGGACTTATTTGAACTCCCATATTATTATTGGAACTGCCAGAAGCAATATCAGAGGCTATGAGCCTCCTACTTCCTTGTTGAACCAAGACTAAATCTTGGTCTCTTCCTCTTCCCCTATAATTGGGAAAATGTTGTTTTCCTCTATTATGAGGAATCATACCTGAAAATATAAAATCAGGCTGATGAGATTATTTTCTCATTATCCTCAAGAATTTTTATTTTATTCTTGATATTATTTAAGATAATATATTCTTCTGAAAGCTCTTTTAGACTATCAGGATTCCCATAATCATTCATTAAATTATGAATCCTTATAATCGTTATTCTTTTTAAGATATTATAATCATCTTTTTCAATCTGAATATTATTAAAAACCGTTTTCAGAGGACCTTTAGCCTTTGTCATGAAAACACCTGCAAATTAAACAGAAGATATTATCTTCAAATATTCTCTAGTTAGAAAATCTGGAAGACTATTTTCTTCTCCTTTTTTATATTGTATTTCAAAATCAAATGGAGCTAATTGAGATTGCCATCTGGCAAATATTTGTTTTGAAACATCATGTTTAAAATCTTTTTGAAACATAAATTTAGCTGCTTGGCAATCGTTTTTTATTATAAACTTTTGGTTATATAGATCATCTTGAAACTTTAGAAAACATTTTAAAATTGCTAAAATTTCTTTTGCAATAGTAGCATATTTCTTCTGACTTTCAAGCCATTTTCCTGAATGAAACCTAACAAGATATTCTTGTTTTGTTTGAGGAGAAATTTGTTTTAATATTCCCCCATAGCCTATTTCTGAGGCGTCCGTTTCTATAATCTTTTCCCAATTTGGATTAGCAATAGTCATGCAAGGAAGACTTAAAACTTTCTTTTTTATTTTTATGACTGTTTGAGTATGATTTTCATCCCAAGGCTTAGGATTGTTTTTTAACCTATCATAAAGAATAGAAGAATCTTTTCCTAAATCATAGTAATAAGGAGCTATATAATTCAAACTTCCTAAAAACCTTTGGAGTTGAGTTTTATCAGTAATTTTGTCAGGAAATTTTGAAGCAAATTCTATACTTCTATTAATAGGAACAATTTTTTCCTTTTCTATAATATGACCTAAAAATCTGATACTTGTTTGAAATAACATCATCTTTGGACTAGAAATAACCAATCCATTTTTTATAATAATAGTTTTAAATATATCAAGATGTTTAAAATGGGTTTCAATATCTTTTGAAAATACTAAGATATCATCTATATAAACAATTATAAAATTTGAAAAAGGAATTAATATTTCGTTCATGATTTTTTGGAATTCTGAAGGGGCATTCTTCAGGCCAAAAGGCATAACATTCCATTTATATTGCCCAAAGGGAACATTAAAAACAGTTTTATATCTATCTTTTTTATCAATTTGAATCTGCCAATATCCAGATTTTAAATCAAATTTTGAAAATATTAAAGCATCATATAATCTATCTAATAAATCCTTTTTATTAGGAATTGGGTATCTTATCCATTTTATTCAGAGGTTTATAATTTATTACCAATCTTGGAACACCTCTTTCAATTTCAGAATGTTTATTAACATAAAAAGCAGTACATGACCATGGAGATTTTGAAGGACATAATAATCCTTTTTGTTGAAGAGACTCAATCTCCTTTTTACAAAACTCTAAATATTCAGAGTTAATCTGACAAGGTCTTGCTTTGGTTGGAATATTGCTTTCTATAAAATTATCTTCATAAGGCAGAGAAACAATATGTTGTTTTCTATTCCAAAAAGCATTCGGATGACCATTACATATTTCTATATTAAATTGGTTTTTTATAGTTTTAATTTTTAATATTAACTTAGGATTTTTTAATTTATCCTCAATTGTATGAATATTAATTTCTTATTTAAGAAAATTTATCTGATTAGTCTTTGCTTGTATAAGAAACTCATTTAAATATTTTTCAAAAGGTTGAGTTATAAACTCAAAATATAATTCCTTATTATTATAAAAAGCTTTAAATCCTTTTTTATTAACTTCTTTTAAATGAAATTTTTTTGGAATGAATGGAGTTCCTAATATGACTTCATTTGTTATATTTTTAACAAGAACAAATGATAAAGGAATACATTCTCCATTATTACAAACCTTTGCATTAGGAATTTTATATTTAACTCTCATATCTTCCCTATTGGCTGCTTTAAGGATATGAGTTGTTTTTTCAAAATATTTTGTAGGAATTAATCCTTCTCTTAAACAATTTAAATCTGCTCCTGAATCAATCAGAGCAACAAAATTCGTTTTAAAAGTGTTTTGTATTAATAAGGTAACTTTAACTAACCATTTTTGAGAAATAAATTTTTCTATTTTATGAATATATTCTTCTCCCTTGTTTTTCTGGAGAACTAAGGGAGGAATTAAAGGATGATACTCCTAATCATAATTAGTATTATTAGTAGGACTATTAATAGGAGATGAAGGTTTATAAGATGTTTCTCCTATTTCAAAATTAGAAGGTTTATAAAATGTCTCTGTCTCTTTTATAATTTTCCCTTCAAGATTTATAATTCTTTTTTCAAAACTAGAATTTTTATTTTTTAAATAAAAAATTTCTTGTTTTAAATTACTAATTTCTATTTTTAAATCTTCTGAAGTAGAAGAATTATTTTTCCTATTATTTAATATATTATGAACATATTTCATGGAATAGGGACCTTCAGGCTCCTCTATATCTCTTTGAACTTCTTTATTTTGAAGTTCTTCATTTTGGTATATCATTTGAAGAATTTTTAAATTTTCTTCTGGACTTTTGATTTTATTTAAAACATTTCCCAAAATATTACTGTCTATAACATTGATCTCATTATTATTAAGATCATTATCCTGAAATTGAGACATAACTTTATAAATCATCTCATTATCAGAAACAATTTTATTACAACAATTTTCTTGACAATTATCAGAACAAGAACTCTCCTCTGTACTATAATCAGAAGATTCTTCAGAATAAAAAATTTTATATAATTCATTCTTGACATCTTCTTCTATATCAAGACTATTAATTTTCTTTTTTACAATTTTTCTTTGGCTACATTCATTAGCCCATTTTTCTTTTCTTTGGGTTTTTCTTCTTTCTCTTTCTCTTCTTTTCTGGAAGAAGAAAGGTCATAAGGCTAATGAATGTAGCCAAAGAAAAATTGTAAAAAAGAAAATTAATAGTCTCGATATAGAAGAAGATGTCAAGAATGAATTATATAAAATTTTTGATTCTGAAGAATCTTCTGATTATAGTACAGAGGAGAGTTCTTGTTCTGATAATTGTCAAGAAAATTGTTATAATAAAATTGTTTCTGATAATGAGATGATTTATAAAGTTATGTCTCAATTTCAGGATAATGATCTTAAAAATAATGAGATCAATGTTATAGACAGTAATATTTTGGGAAATGTTTTAAATAAAATCAAAAGTCCAGAAGAAAAATTAAAAATTCTTCAAATGATATACCAAAATGAAGAACTTCAAAATAAAGAAGTTCAAAGAGATATAGAGGAGCCTGAAGGTCCCTATTCCATGAAATATGTTCATAATATATTAAATAATAGGAAAAATAATTCTTCTACGTAAGAAGATTTAAAAATAGAAATTAGTAATTTAAAACAAGAAATTTTTTATTTAAAAAATAAAAATTCTAGTTTTGAAAACACTACAAGAAAAGTGACTATTAGAGACTAAAATATTATGGACTGAGATACCAGTCTCGAATACACAATATGTGGGACTGATTTATCAGTTACTGATAACATTGGGGACTGATTTTTATACGACTTATATTAGTTACTGATATACCAGTCTCGAATACACAGTATGTGGGATTAAATGCCTTATTCTTTGTACCTTTTTGTATTCCATTTTTAATGTGCAAGATCATATAAGTTTTTTTTGCAGGTTCATATAATGATATGTGGTTTTAGACGTGTAAGTTTGGTACATCACAATCTTTAATTACGTTTACTTTAATTTCTTATAAGATGGATAAGATCATTATTATTTTTATGCATAGTTAATGTGGTGGTTTAGTTTCTAATATATTTTAACTTTCTGCTTCTTTCAGATCATTGCCTAGGTTCTTTATGAAATACTAATTCTAGTTGTTGCTCTTGATGTGAGGAGGTATGTAGTTTAATAAATTTATTATATATATTGTTTATTTACTTCTTGCATTGAAATATCTTAACAAGGGATTGATTTTGTGGACATTGTGGCTGCAACAAGTCTACGTGTCCAAATTTGGTGATTCACATATGGTTTGTAAATCACATTCTTATGTTATGATCAATGTTTCGATGATGCTTCATACTGATTGTTTTTTTATGTCAACTTTTTTGGGCTGAAGATGGAACTTTTATGAAGATTTCATCAGTTTTCTTCTTGTATGCTCATCAGTTTTCTTTTTGTATGTAGTTCTTCAAGGTTTTTAATCACAACCACCACAAACTTGCAACATGGTTGAAGATACGGGCTCTAGCTTTATGAAGACATGAATTATTTAGACATTTGTCCATTTATAATTGTAGGAATTTTATACATTGAAGAAATATATAGTAGCGTTGTGTTTGTAAAATTTGTTGGTTTTATTTGCGTGTGAAAATTGTTGTACAAATGTATTAAGGTTTGAAAATACAAATTTTAGGTACTGATTGGAAAAACAAATTAGGGACTGGTATTTTTTTCATTGAAGAAACATACTAGGGATTTATTTTTCAGTCCCTAATAATAACAAACCTAATAAAATCTACTTGGGACAAAATAAACATGGTTTAAGGACTGATTTTCAGTCCTTAATAGAATGCATTTGAGATCGAATTATCATAGTATTAGACACTGATTTTCAGTTATGAAAGAAATGTATTGGGGACTGAAATGATGTGTACTGGGGACAAATTTAAGACTGAATTTGTATGTATCATAGACTGATCATTAGTCCCTGTTGGTGTGATGCAATTGGGACTGATTTTTAGTTACCAAAAGTACTATCTAGGACTAGGTATCCAGGACTGGCTGGGGACTGGCAAATCAGTCTCTGATAACAACTTGGGACTGATTTTGATGTATCAGATACTGATTTTTCTGTCCCTAATACTTAGTTTTTTTGTAGTGAAAAAGAATTATAAATCTTGAAGGGAAAATTATAAAAGAGACAGAGACATTTTATAAACCTTCTAATTTTGAAATAGGATAAACATCTTATAAACCTTCATCTCCTATTAATAGTCCTACTAATAATACTAATTATGATTAGGAGTATCCTCCTTTAATTCCTCCTTTAGTTCTCCAGAAAAACAAGGGAGAAGAATATATTCATAAAATAGAAAAAATTATTTCTCAAAAATGGTTAGTTAAATTTACCTTATTAATACAAAACACTTTTAAAAAGAATTTTGTTGCTCTAATTGATTCAGGAGCAGATTTAAATTGTTTAAGAGAATGATTAATTCCTACAAAATATTTTGAAAAAACAACTCATATCCTTAAAGCAGCCAATAGGGAATATATGGGAGTTAAATATAAAATTCCTAATGCAAAGGTTTGTAATAATGGAGAATGTATTTCTTTATCATTTGTTCTTGTTAAAAATATAACAAATGAAGTCATATTAGGAACTCCATTCCTTTCAAAAAAAATTTCTTTAAAAGAAGTTAATAAAAAAAGATTTAAAGCTTTTTATAATAATAAGGAATTATATTTTGAGTTTATAACTCAACCTTTTGAAAAATATTTAAATGAGTTTCTTATACAAGCAAAGACTAATCAGATAAATTTTCTTAAAGAAGAAATTAATATTCATACAATTGAGGATAAATTAAAAAATCCTAAGTTAATATTAAAAATTGAAACTATAAAAAACCAATTTAATATAGAAATATATAATGATCATCTGAATGTTTTTTGGAATAGAAAACAACATATTGTTTCTCTGCCTTATGAAGATAATTTTATAGAAATAATATTCCAACCAAAGCAAGACCTTGTCAGATGAACTCTGAATATTTAGAGTTTTGTAAAAAGGAGATTGAGTCTCTTCAACAAAAAGGATTAATATGTCCTTCAAAATCTCCATGGTCATTTACTGCTTTTTATGTTAATAAACATTCTGAAATTGAAAGAGGTGCTCCAAGATTGGTAATAAATTATAAACCTCTGAATAAAATGGATAAGATACCCAATTCCTAATAAAAAGGATTTATTAGATAGATTATATGATGCTTTAATATTTTCTAAATTTGATTTAAAATCTGGATATTGGCAGATTCAAATTGATAAAAAAGATAGATATAAAACTGTTTTTAATGTTCCCTTTGGGCAATATAAATGGAATGTTATGCCTTTTGGCCTGAAGAATGCCCCTTCAGAATTCCAAAAAATCATGAACGAAATATTAATTCCTTTTTCAAATTTTATAATTGTTTATATAGATGATATCTTAGTATTTTCAAAAGATATTGAAACCCATTTTAAACATCTTGATATATTTAAAACTATTATTATAAAAAATGGATTGGTTATTTCTAGTCCAAAGATGATGTTATTTCAAACAAGTATCAGATTTTTAGGTCATATTATAGAAAAGGAAAAAATTGTTCCTATTAATAGAAGTATAGAATTTGCTTCAAAATTTCCTGACAAAATTACTGATAAAACTCAACTCCAAAGGTTTTTAGGAAGTTTGAATTATATAGCTCCTTATTACTATGATTTAGGAAAAGATTCTTCTATTCTTTATGATAGGTTAAAAAACAATCCTAAGCCTTGGGATGAAAATCATACTCAAACAGTCATAAAAATAAAAAAGAAAGTTTTAAGTCTTCCTTGCATGACTATTGCTAATCCAAATTGGGAAAAGATTATAGAAACGGACGCCTCAGAAATAGGCTATGGGGGAATATTAAAACAAATTTCTCCTCAAACAAAACAAGAATATCTTGTTAGGTTTCATTCAGGAAAATGGCTTGAAAGTCAGAAGAAATATGCTACTATTGCAAAAGAAATTTTAGCAATTTTAAAATGTTTTCTAAAGTTTCAAGATGATCTATATAACCAAAAGTTTATAATAAAAACCGATTGCCAAGCAGCTAAATTTATGTTTCAAAAAGATTTTAAACATGATGTTTCAAAACAAATGTTTGCCAGATGGCAATCTCAATTAGCTCCATTTGATTTTGAAATACAATATAAAAAAGGAGAAGAAAATAGTCTTCCAAATTTTCTAACTAGAGAATATTTGAAGATAATATCTTCTGTTTAATTTGCAGGTGTTTTCATGACAAAGGCTAAAGGTCCTCTGAAAACGGTTTTTAATAATATTCAGATTGAAAAAGATGATTATAATATCTTAAAAAGAATAACGATTATAAGGATTCATAATTTAATGAATGATTATGGGAATCCTGATAGTCTAAAAGAGCTTTCAGAAGAATATATTATCTTAAATAATATCAAGAATAAAATAAAAATTCTTGAGGATAATGAGAAAATAATCTCATCACCCTGATTTTATATTTTCAGGTATGATTCCTCATAATAGAGGAAAACAACCTTTTCCCAATTATAGGGGAAGAGGAAGGGGAAGAGGAAGATGCCAAGATTTAGTCTTGGTTCAACAAGGAAGTAGGAGACTCATAGCCTTTGATATTGCTTCTGGCAGTTCCAATAATAATATGGGAATTCAAATAAGTCCCAACGATCCATCATATGAAAAGATCATGGCTATTATAAAAGCCCAGGAAGAGGAACAAGCCTCAAAGGCTCCCTCTTATGCTCATATAACACAGGAAGATAATGAAGAGTCTTGGGTTATTTCCGATAGACAGAAGAAAATAATTCTTCTAAATCAAGAAGACAAAAAGTTTTTTGATGATCCTTGGTTTCTAATGCAAAAATATTTAGAACCAGCATCATATGATGCTACTTCTTATAAACCAAGGAAATATTATGAGAGCATTATACAAGTATCTGAGTCTGCTGAACTAAGACATTTTTATCCAGCAGATAAAATTAAAAGTTCATTCAATTTTAGTAAGATTTTTATAAAAACTCTTTTATCTCCTCAAAAATGGGGATTAAGTACTTTAAATGAAAATGAATTTATAAATTCCAATAAACAAACTTATAAATACAATTACTGGGATTATATTCAAAGTTTTGAAAAATGTTTGTTTTATGAAAATCCCAGCAAAAAACACTCATGGTTCATAAAAGTAAGTGACAAGATTTATAAAGATGGTATTCCAAGTTGTTCCAAAAATGGTTCATTTTATATGGTCTATCAGTTCAAATTTTACCGGAACCATTCGAAGGTCTCTACCAAGAATGGGTAGCAGTCTCTCCAGATCTTATAGAAGTCGAGTATAATAAAACTTGGTTTGAGGGAATAGCCTCAATGTACTTTTTCATAGAATTTTCCATTCCATGGATTTGGAGATGGAAACCCACAACAGGTTATACCCTGAGGGATAATATTCCTTGTCTTAAACGAACTTCTTATACAAAGTTCTGGTAAAAAATGACAAGAGTTAATAACCCCACAAAAGAATTAGAGGGTCAAGACGCAATAAATTTGATCACAAATAAAACTGAGTATTATAAAACTCAAATTGCTAAAAGGCAACAAAGACAGTTGCCAAGTCCTTTTGAACAAATGTCAAGCAGGATTCAAGATAAGCAAGCAATTTCTGGAGTCTCAAAGGATGAAATTCTATCATTATACAAAGAAGAAATGAAGAAGGAGTTAAAAAGGTTTTTTTGAAGCAAATACTGTCAGCTCCTCCAAAGCAATGTCCATCTCATCCACTAGTCAAGAAGATGAGAATCGTTTCTCGTGTTTAGCAGGAGAATCTCAACCAATAGAAGATATTCCAGAAATAAGTCTTGATGATGATCTTGAAGCATATCTTCAGACGGTGGTAGAAGAATTAACCTCGAAGAAAGAATCCGAAGAAGAAAAGAAGAAATAATTGAGTCGACACAAGGACTCCACTCATAATGGGAATCTTTGGAAAAATAGAAAAGAGTATGGCCCGGTCATAATGGGCATCTTGGAAAGAAGGGGAAAGCAGGTCATTATACGGCATCTTGGGCAATTATAGAGCCCCTTTTACTTTTGCTTTTACTTTTTCTTTTGTCAGTTTTTCCTTTTGTTTGTTTCTTTCTATATTTTCTATATATAGGATGTTAGTTTGGTTAGAAGAGGCACGCAATCTTTTGCCCCTCTCTTCTCTCTCTAATATTTCTGCACTTGTAAAATATTTGAAGTTTGAATAAAATCTTTCAACTTTGAAGATCTCTCTGGTGTTCCTCAGTAAGCATTTAATTTTGTTTTCTTTTTAATTATCATGATGGGCTAAAGCCCTTAAAGTATTGAAGCATGGCTCGATAACATCCTTTGATAACATGGTACTTTTATTATAAAGAGTTTTTTAAATGGTTAAAACATTAACTGGCAGGGTTGAAATTTTAACTGGCAATTGATAAACTAAGGGAGACACTGTCCAGGTTTATCCCGTTTTTATGATTAAAGGGAGTTTTGTGGGACTCATCTGCCTTAAAGATTAATTTGACGGTTTAAATTTTGTAAAATTATCTACCTAAGTTTATTGACGGTTTAATGTTTTGTAAAACATCACCATATACGATCCTCTTCGTTATGATATATATATATATATATATATAGGGGACCGCTAAAATGAGAACCACCTTGAGTTGTAAGAACCGTGAGAACTACACCGTACGGGGCGAGGTGGACCAATTTTTTTTTCATAAACGTAGATGCGTGTATTATAACAACATTTGTAAAAAAAATTCAAAAAAAAAAATGTCGTGTGTGTAGTTTTGAGCACCACAAGTTTGTGTTCACGGGTACCGTAAATTTAACCGGAAAATTTACGGTACCCGTAAACACAAACTTGTGGTGCTCAAAACTACACACACGACATTTTTTTTGAATTTTTTTTACAAATGTGTTTATAATACACGCATCTACGTTTATGAAAAAAAAATTGGTCCACCTCGCCCCGGATCAAGTAGTTCTCACGGTTCTTACAACTCGAGGTGGTTCTCATTTTAGCGGGCACTTATATATATATATATATATATATATATATATATATATATGTTAAGATTTGTGACCTTTAAAATGTTTTACCGTTATCATGTCCACTTATATACGTTATATCTACAATTTGCGCTTCATAATATATTTGAGTATATATATGGGCGTGTTCGACATATATCATAAATCACATATTCCATCAATTTATGCATTTTGTGATTCTCAAAGCGTTCAAACACCAAATAACTCATCAAGTTAACATTGGCATTATCTTCATGCTCAACACACAAATTACACATAACGTGACTTTTAACATAGTTTACCGTTTTAATCGCACAAACGCATAAACATACTATTAATTCCTATTATCATGTATACACTTAACATATCACATTACTCATACTCATATTCACATATCACTTTTCCAAACATAAAGTTTACCCGTGAATAATCCATTTTTGCGTACGTCGAAATATGTGTCTTTTAACGTTTTCGGTAACGTTTTCGGGCGTCGGAAGTCATGTATGACTAGCCAAACACTAAAGTTACTTAATATTAGTTAAAATACTTATAGAGATGCACAAAATAACCGGTTAATTAACCGTAACCGGTTATTAACCGTAACCGTAACCGGTTAATAACCGATTTAGGAATATCCGGTTAGTGGTTACTTTTAACCGTAGGTTAGTAACCGGTTATAAGTGTTTAGTATAATAACCGGTTATTAACCGGTTTTTTTAAACTGGTTTTTAACCGATAAACTGGTTAACCGAAAAAATAACCGAAAAATTCAAAAAAAAGGCAAAAAAACCGGTTAATAACCGAAAATAACTGGTTAATTAACCGAACCGGTTAAAGTAATTAACCGGACCAGTTAAAAAAATAACCGGTTAAAGTAATAACCGGTTAAAGCATTAACCGGTTAAAGTCAAAACGTCAAATTAACCGGTATAACTGGTTAACCAAACCGGTTATTAAAATTAACCGGTTTGTGCACCTCTAAATACTTATATTTATTGTAAAAATATCAGTTTACAATCTATTTTAAAACAGTTTTGTAAAATTTGCTCGAAAAGCCGATTTTTATCGTTTTTAACTCATAGTCTTGTACCGAACTTTACCGAAACCATCCCATGTTATCATGACTTCATATTTTAGCACAACACATATTATCTACTGAATAAAATGATGGTTATATTCATGTTAGTGCAGATTTCATGCATGTCACATATATCATACAATTTCACCCAATTTAGTACTTCTTAAGCTTCTTGTACAATATGCAAAGCTATCCAAACTTATGACATGATTTCATATCATCATATTATATCACAAAACATCATTTTTAGTGATCACATTATGTTTTAACTTAGTTTCATCACATCATTTCAAGTTCATCAAATCATGATCATTTAGTCATCACACATGCTTATGTACAAGTACTTAATGCATATTCATTTCATCATCATCATCCAAGACTTAAATACACTCATCCTAAATTTATTATGATTTCTTTACAAATCCAAATCATAATATTTGTTCAATCATTCATCAAATCATCACAACATCAAGTGCATGTAACATTCTTCACATTTATGAACATGCAAACAAAATCCACAATCTCAAACATATACATACTTACCTACGGTTCATACACATATACATATACTTCCAAATTTCAACTTTTTCATTTAATCATCTCGTATCACAAGAATCTTTCATAAAGAACCTTTTGATTAAACATACATAAACTTTCTAAGAATCTTATCAATCATAAATTAACTAATAATCAAAACACAAACATTATCACACACATATACACACTCACGGCCATACATACGTACATATATACTTCCATTTTTTTTGTTTGATTAAAACATTTTCTTATTTATATTTCAAAGTTTGAGAAGAATTCCAAGTTTATGTGAAACTTTCCATCATCTTCTTCATCAAGATTTCAAGAACAAAATTGTTTGAAATAAAGTTTATACCTTTCAAACGTTTGATGGGTTTTGATAAAAATGGATGAGATGGAGCTTGTTCTTCCTTGGTTTCACCTTGAAAACCTTCTTGGGTTTTCAAACAAACTTGAAACTAGCTTGTATCATACATGATTCTCCAAAACTTGGTTAAAAAATGAAAATGGTGGTGAGTTGAGGGTGTTCGGCCGAGAGTTTGAAGGAGAGAGGAAGAGATGAAAAGTTTTGATCTTTGAAACTTGTTTATGTTGAGTGTAGTTGTTTTGTAATCATTAGGTTTCATATACATCTAACACATGGAAACAAAGAGAATTGGTGGACACCAATGGGGCCGCCACCTTGCTCTCTCACACATACACTTTCTCTCTCATGCACATATAAATATACATATTCATGCAAAAACAAGTATTTAACTGACTACCGGGTATTTTATTTCACGTTTTAATTGCGTTTTAAGGCGTTTAAAATTATTTTTATCATTATATAAAAATTAACTCGCCATAATATTGCTGAACAATATTTTGTTTGCCTAGACTGGCTACGTTGTCTGTATTTTGCAGTGTACGCGTGGTATTGCACAGTAAGCGCTTAAATTCGAAAAATAAGGATTTTAAGCGTTTTAATTAATTTTTCTTCACAAGTATGATTAAAAATAGAATTTTAATCATAAAGGAATATTTTTAGGGTTTTAACATTATCCAGGCGGTCGCCAACGTTCGTTTCTCAGTTTGTTCGTTACGCGATAAGCGTTTATCTTATTATTGCCAACATAAATTTTCAACTCAGTTTGGATTTACCAATACTTCAAATACTATATACTAATGTCATATTTAATAATTTAGTGCCTTCATTTATTTATAAAACGTGTTATACTAGTATGGTACAGGCTAAAAATAGTCGGGTGTCACATTTCGAACAACTTATAAAACACTAATAGGTACCACACCATATAAGCTAGTCTATGGAAAATACTGTCACCTCCTAGTAGAAATTGAAGAAAAAGCATATAGCTCAATAAAAAATGTAAACTTAGACCAATAGATTTCAGGAAAAGATCCCCTACACCAGTTAAATGAGTTAGATGAACTAAGAATTCAAGTATATTCCAACTCAGAAATCTATAAGGAATGCTAAAAAAGAATATACAATAAATGCATAAGGAATTCAGAGAAGGAGATCAAGTACTCCTCTTTAACTCTAGGCTACGTCTATTTCCGGAAAAACTTAAGTCTCGATGGTTCGGACCTTTTACCATCACCAAAGTCTACTCTCACGGTGCCATAGATATTAAGCCTCCAAACGGAGAACCATTTAAAGTAAATGGACAAAGGCTTAATTTTTATAAGGATTCCTCGAGGATGAAGAAACAGAAATAACCTTGCAAGAGATAGAAAAGTAACGAGAGAACAATAACTTGTCTATATTTTTATTTGTTTTGTTATAATAATCCATCTTGCAGGTTTGTCATGAAAATATCATGCCAAAAAGTGTTCATGATAGGTAAAAACCAGCCGAGGAATCAAGCAACAGAGAAATAACCAAAAAATTAAAATTAAAAAAAAGGGAGACAAGGGGTCGTGCCTCTTAGGCACGTGGCTGTGTCAAACCTGCAGATGGGATAAAAATCTTTTCTCAGCAGTTTCTTTTTCATAACCAACACGGACTGTTTTTCTGAACCGCCTGTTCCTCGAGCTCTCTTGCAACTTTTCGACGATTTCGTCACACCAAACTCTCGCAAGGTATGTTCCTACCATATAGATTAATTCGATTATTGTTTTGCATATTGAATAACATCAAGATTTGGGGAAAATTTAGGGTTCTTGAACTTGAACCGTGTCGATCTGAAATTATTTTTCTTAGATCTTGTTAGTAGTAGATAGTAGAAGTGTTTTAAAGAGTAAATCATCAAGCCATTGTAGAAAAATGAGAAATTTTCAACCGATTTTAGTAAACCCTTGTTCTTAACCAAAAAAAACAAAAAATTGAAGGGTGAAACGGGTTGGTAACTTGAAATTGATACTTGGGGTTTGTTTTTCGGGGTATACTACAGGCACATAGGGGACCAAAAAATTTGGACTTTTCAAAGTCGGCTCGAAAAATTTGGTTTTTTGGCAAAACAATAAGTTCACAAGGGGCTGTGCCTCTGAGGCACGGGGTCGTGCCCCCTGAAAGACCTGCTGCACAGGGTTATACCTATGAGGCACAAGGCCATGTGCAGACCCCTGCTTCTCAATTTTCCGTAGTTTTTACCGCACATAACTGTTTAAATGTTCGTTCTTTGCAGGAAAATGCTCCCAACAAATGGCTCAGGTTCAAATCGAAACATGCGCATTGCGAATCTCGAATGGAGATACTCAAGGCACGCAACAAGGAGCCGCCAAGACAAGTTTGCAATGACACCTTGGATACCATAGGGCAAAGGGAATGCTATAACAGTCTAGTGATGGGACCCCTTCATGTCTTTCTTGAGGCACCACTTCAATCAGTTCATGAATTCAACCTTAAATTCTTGAGCACATTCGCCCTCAAGAGGGATATCGATGATATGTTTGATAATGAAGCGATTACATTCAGATGTGATGGTACCTGGTATGGTATTTCGGTTACTCTATTTGGTGTAGATGTGGGGATCTACACCGAAGATGAGGTTGGTGAGCTCGTCTTCACGGATAGTATTTTTGAATTGCCCGACAACACAATAAACGCGTTCTGGGCACAGATAGGAGATGGGATATACAACCCGAGTCACACCAAGAGTAGCAAAGTACGGGACCCGCTCATTCGCTACATACATCGGGTCCTAAGCGGTACATTGTTTCAGAGGAAAGATAGTGGGGGCGTTGCTAATCTTTGGGAGCTCACTTACATTTACTGCATCCTGAATCAACACCCCCTCAACGTCGCCTACATATTGTTGAAGAACATGGCCTCAAATGCCAAAGCTACACATCTGACACCTATCTTCTTCAGTAGTTAGATCGCCCTGGTCAACAAGACATACACGGGACACACCCCACGAAGCTTTACAAAAGGGGTTGGCGTCACTCGGGCCGACATCAGCCTATGCCGCAGCTTGAGTCTCAATCCCGACTGCAACAACGGGCTCTTATGCTTCAAGGACATTAAAGGATGAGTTTAGAACCTGAATGATCAAGATCAAGTCCTCGCAATTGAAGATGACCACAACCGTCCTCCCCGATACTCCTATGGTTTCACTCCGGGATCTTCCTCCCAAGGGAGAGTGACTTTCATAACATGCATAACTTGTATAATCTCATGCAGGAAACACTTCAAGTATCCCGAAACGCCTTCAACTTGGGGCAAAGCACGAGCACCCGAGTCGATGGCATGGAGAGGAACTTTGCCTCCATGCAATCCGACATTACCTACATTTGGGACTGAGGTGTTGAAAAACACCGTCATTTACCCGTGTATTTTGAATTTTATTTTTATAGTTTTTGAGGCATTTTTAGTCTTTATACATTTTTATTTGATTAGTTTGTGTTTTGCCAGGTCCTGGTGCAAATGGAGCGAAAATGAGTTAGAATAAAATAACCAGCCAGTTGAGTAGAGTAAAGCGCTAGTGACCGAATCAAAATCACAGCCATTTTCTTTTAGTAGACAAAGCCCACTATCTCTATTTTATAATTTATTTTGGGCTGCAAATATAAATTAATTTTATAGAAAGAATAAAAAAAGAAAAAAGAAAGGAGAACGCGGCTAGAATACGCAAGAAAGAAAAAGGAATTGAGAGGTTTTATTTATTATTTTTAACCCTGCGACAATAAAGAAAAGATATATTTTTGGGGGGGACGGCTACTTGAGGTGTAAGAATAGGAGGAGAATTATTTATTTTTTGGGAGCCAATTAAAAACCCTACGGTTATACAGGACCATTCATTCGAGAAGGAAGCATACGAACAGAAGGCGTTGAAGGGTAAAGGAAGGCTTGGATAGAAGAGTATTAGCCTAAAGTTCCTATCTTCGTTCGGTTAGACATTGTTTTATGATTTTTGGTTGTTAAGTCTGGAATATTTAAATATGTTTCCTGAATTTATATACCTTGAATCTATATTTTTTGTGCTCATAATTATGCTCTGCTAAATTCTTTGTTGCTACCTAGGCTATGGATAATTGTTAGTTTTATTTATGGTTTATTGGTTTAGTTAATTAATGTTTTGGCTCAGTGTTAGGGTAAAAGTGTTCTAAACTAGGTTCTAATGTTTATGCGTATTTAATAATTAATGTTTTATAACTGTTTCGCCTTATCTTGGTTAAAATTAATTTAGTATTAATCAAATCTAGGGTTAGGTGATTTCGTTAACTTTGTGTTTCTAACTAAATCGTGTGGTTGCTAGACGTAGTAAACCCAAGGAAAAAATTAATAAACTATTTGGTAAATAAATATCCTACCATCTTTGAGACCGAGAGGAGATTAGATGTCGGGTTGTCTTAATCATTAGACGGTTTAGGTGTTAATTGCACGAGAGTGAATTACCCTAGGTTTTCTTGTGATTTTTAGCAAACCGTGTTAGAACCTGATTAGAGTCACCACGCCGTACATCCCTTACAATCCCGGATGTACTGTTTCTAGTGAGACTAAGAGGTAATTTAGATTTAGGGTACCATAACCTAATTGGAGAGACCATAGGTGATTTGACATTAACCGGTGGTTTTACACATCTAAAAACCCATCCCAAAATTTATTGACTAGGACTCGAAAAAAGTTTAGTATCGAGAGTCGCGCCATTGTGTCCACGGATTGATACTCGGTCTTACCGACTTGACTACATAATGACCGGTGCACTTGCCGATTGTGTGTAATTAAGCTCGTTTGACCATTTAATTTGGTGTTTTAAAAATATATTAAACATTTTACAGATCAAGTTTTTGGCGTCGTTGCCGTGGACACACAACGCTTTCGAGGACGACCGGAGTTGGGGATTTAGTCAATTTACTGCTTTCTTAGATTAGTTTATTTTTTTTCCTTTTTCTTTAATTAAAAAAATAAAAAACCCAAAAAATTAAAATTATTATAAAACCCGAAAAATTCCAAAAAAATAAAGGAAAAAATTAAGTTAGTTTCCTTTCCCTGATAGTATTTTCACCTGTGCCCTATGCTTTACAGTTTATGTGCACTCGTTCTTTGGGCACTCCTGAAGATTCTCCGTTCTTTGAACCTGAGTCTGTATTCCACCGTCCCCTGCGTCAGCTAAAATTTATGGTACCCAAAGTTGAATTTAATTTAGAATCTGATTTAGAAATGGCTGCATCCCGTAGGACTATCGCTGATCAAATTAATGTTACCCCCGCCCATATCTGCTCCAGTATTACGCAACCTACTATTAAGGCTAATATCTAGACTATTCCTCCCGCTCTAATTAACACCATCGCTCAGAATGTCCAGTTTCATGGACTTCGTGATGAGGACCCACACACTCACCTCACTAGATTCTCAAGGGTCTGCGACACATTCAAGCTTAATTGTGTTACGGAAAGCGCCATCAAGGGTCACCTCTTTCCATTCTCGTTGACCAGTTAGGCAGCGGTTTGGTTCGAATCCCTCTAATAGGGTTCCATCACCACCTGGACTGAGCTTCACATTAAGTTCCTACAGAAATACTTTCCCCCAGAGAAGATAGCTCGCCTTAGGAACATGATTTATGCTTTCACCGAGTAGCCTGGGAGTCCTTCTATGCGACATGGGACCGCTTCAAGGCACTTCTCAATAAGTGTCCTCACCATGGTATGGAGGATTGGAGGATTGTATAGAAATTCTACAATGGAGTTTTTGAGGAAACTAAACGCCTCATCGACACAACTGCTGGCGGTAACATGATGAAAACCAAAACCGCTGGAGAGTGTCTGGAGATGATTGAGGACTTAGCCATGGGCACCTATACTGAGCCAAACTCTGGGGGTACTCCTATAGCTTGTAGAGGTATCCATTCTGTTGATTCTAACACTACCTAGCTGCCAAGGTAGATTCCTTAGCAAAGATGATGAAGGATATCCATGTCAAGTTAAGCTCTTAGTGTGAGATTTGTAGGGGGCACGAGACAATAGATTGCCCTGTATGTGCTGAAGAAGATGTGAGTTATGTCAAGAATACAGATTGGGGCCATGGTTAAAACTCTGGATGGCAGCCATGCCATAACCCGAACTGGAAAGGTGGGAATCCCTTTGGATTTAAGCCCTACCAGAGTTTGTTCCAGAACTCTAGTGACAGACCGAGTAGTGGAGCGAGTAGTGGTGAGGTGAAGCCTAATCTTGCTGAGTTCTTGAAGAAGAATGTGGAGAATCAGAATAGGACAAAAAAATTCCTAGAATTCTTAGTTCTTCAGGGGAGAATAGGTACCAGGAGCAGCAACGTAAAAATCATGAGTTCGAGATGTTGTTTAGGAATCAAAATGCCACTATCCAGAACTTAGAGAGGACTGTAGGAGAGATGGCCACTAGATCCTCTGAGAGACCCTTAGGCATTTTACATAGTACTACTAAGTTAAACTCGAATGCTACTGCTAAGGCAGTCACGACTAGGAGTGGTAGATGTGCTAGAGTAGAGGAACCAGTGGTAGATGAAGAGCCGGTAGATAAGGAAATTGAGATGGAGGCACAACCTGGAAAAGTGAAAACTTGGCTCAGCCCAGCAAGTACAGCACACCCAGAGAGCCCTCCTAAGGAGAAGGTAGTTCTGAGAGAGATTGATAGATTACCATACCATGCTAGGCTTAAGTCGCAAAAGATGGAGAAAGAGTATGGTCACTTCCTTGATTTGTTCAAGCAACTCAAGGTAAATCTCCCATTTGTAGAAGCACTACAACATATTCCTAAATATGCTAAGTTCTTGAAGGACCTCTTGTCCAACAAAAAGAAATTGGAGGAGAGTTCGATTGTGACTTTAGGAGAAGAGTGTTCCGAGGTGGTTCAACTACCTTAGAAAATGAGAGATCGTGGTAGTTTCATTATCCCATGTTTATTTGGTAGTTCTTCTATGATCCATGCGTTGGCCGACTTGGGTGCTAGCATCAATCTAATGCCTTATTCAGTTTATTCTAAGCTAGACCTTTGAGATCCTGTTCTGGCGCGGATGAGTATTCAGTTAGCAGATAGGTCGGTGAAGTATGCTAGAGGGATAGTGGAAAATGTTCTGGTGAAGGTGGAGAAGTTTATCTTTCCGGTTGATTTTGGTGATCTTAGGCATGATGGAGGATGAGAAAGTTCCTCTAATTTTAGGGTGACCGTTTCTTGCTACCGCGAAGGCATTGATCGATGTCTTCGATGGTAAACTCACTCTTCGTGTTGGTAGTGACACGGTTACTTTTAACATTAAAGAGTCCAGGCAGCACACCGGTGCCAGTGATGATACGCTTTATTTCATCAACTCTTTTATGTCTCATGTTGGTGATAGTCTGTGTAGGTTCTATGGAGGAGAGCATGAGCTAGATGCCTTAGAGGAGAGTTTAGTAGACCAGGAAGCCGTAGTAGAGCCTTGGCGAGTGAAACCCCTAAGGAGAATGAGGAGAGTGTAGAGAATGAGATAGTAGTAACTGCAGAAAAGCCTTCGGTTGAGAGTCCACCATCGCTAGAACTTAATAAATTACCCGATCATATCGAGTATGCATTCTTGGATGACAAGGCGCGCTTGCCTGTCATTATCTCATCTGACTTGACATCCGAAGAGAAGAGGTTGGTAGATATGCTTAGGGATCACAAGCGTGCCATTGCATGGAAGCTTATGGACATAGAGGGTATTCATCTATCCTTTTGCACTCATAGGATTCTTTTAGAGGACAGTTTCAAACCCGTGGTGCGACCTCAGAGGAGGTTGAACCCGAACATGCAGGAGGTGGTGATAAAGGAGGTGTTGAAGCTTCTTAATGCTGGCCTGATTTACCCCATTTCCTACTCACCATGGGTTTTGCTGGTTCAGGTTGTCCCGAAGAAAGGGGGGATGATGGTTGTGACCAATGAGAGGTGTGAGATTATTCCTATGCGTACGATCACAGGTTGGAGAGTATGTATCGATTGTAGGAGGTTGAATAATGCCACTAGGAAGGATCACTTCCCCTTCCCTTCATTGATCAGATGCTCGAGCGGTTATCGAGTCAACAATTTTACTATTTTCTTGACGGTTTCTCTGGATATTTCAAGATCCCCATTGCACCTGAGGATCAGAAGAAAACCACTTTCAGATGTCCATATGGTACTTTTGCATATCGCTGCATGCCCTTTGGTTTAGGTAATGCTCCTTCAACTTTTCAGAGATGCATGGTGGCCATCTTTCATGATAGGATAGAGAGTTCCATGGAGGTGTTCATGGATGGCTTTTCGGTCTTTGGGAGCTCTTTTGATCATTGTTTGTCCAACTTAGAGAGGATGCTAGCTAGTTGTGAAGAGACTAAGTTGAAGCTGAACTGGGAAAAATGTCACTTCATGGTAAAGGAAAGCACAGTTTTAGGTCATAAGATTTCATGTGCTGGTATAGAGGTTGATAGGGCTAAGATAGATACAATTACTCGATTACCACCACCTACTTCTGTGAAATCGGTTAGGAGTTTCCTAGGTCACGCAGGTTTCTATCGTTGGTTCGCTAAGGACTTCTCTAAGATTACGTGGCCTATGACGCAACTCCTTGAGAAGGATAGAGTGTTTGATTTCGATGGGGAGTGTGTGAAAGCGTTTGAAACGCTAAAGGAAATTTAGTGAGTGCTCCCATTCTTGTGGCCCCTGACTTGAGCTTGCCATTTGAGCTGATGTGTGACACAAGCAACTTTGCGGTCAGGTCCATTCTAGGACAAAAACACAATAAGCATTTCCACACGATTTACTACGCTAGTAATACACCTAATGATGCTTAGGAGAACTACACTACCACTGAAAAGGAGCTTCTAGAGGTGGTTTTTGCTTTTGATAAGTTTCGGTCCTATCTTGTTTTGTCCAAGACCATAGCTTATTCTAATCACGAGGCATTGAAACACTTGTTTAATAAAAAGGATGCTAAGCCTCGACTGATTTGGTGGGTCTTGCTTCTCTCGGAGTTTGATATTGAGTTGAGGCAAAAGAGTGGCGCAGAGAATGTAGCAGCTGGCCACATGTCTAGGGTAAAAAGGTTAAAGGATGGGAAGGAGGATAGTCAAGAGATTGGGGATTCCTTTCCCCATGAATCTTTGTGTAGTGTGACTGCGGAGAAGGACAAAGAGAAGCCAAAGGAGATGCCTTGGTTCGGCGATTTCACAAACTATCTTGCTAAAGGGTTTGTTCCGAGTGATATCATGTACCAATAAAAGAAGAAATTCTTTGGGGACGTGAAACATTATATATGGGATGATCCCCACTTGTTTAGGATTGGGACAGACCAGTTGATTAGGGGATGTGTTTGTAGTGTGGAAGTGAAAGAGATACTTAGGCATTGTCACGAGGGTCCTACATGTGGACATCATGGAGTTCTCTTAACTGCTAGGAAGGTTTTTGGCTATGGGTTTTATTGGCCGTCCATCTTTAAGGACGTGGCTACATATGTTAGGAGTTGTGATGGGGGCCAAAGAGTTGGCAATGTTTCGTCTAGGGATGAGTTGCCCCAAGACATCATGCACCCGTGTGAAATTTTTGATCTATGGAGTATCGATTTCATGGGACCGTTTCCTATGTCTCGTCGGAATAAGTACATACTCGTCGTCGCTGATTACGTGTCTAAGTGGGTGGAGCCTCTTCCTACGCCTACTAATAGTGCGAGAGTTGTAGTTAACTTCCTACGAAAGTTATTTGCTCGGTTTGGTACTCCTAAGGCCCTAGTTAGTGATAGGGGCACTCACTTTGCAACACCTTGATGGAAAAGGTTTTGCAGCGCTATGGGGTCACTCATCGGCTTGCAACGGCCTATCACCCGCAGACGAGTGGGCAAGTAGAGGTGAGTAATAGAGGGATTAAAAGGATCCTTGAGAAGACGGTTGGAGCGACTAGGTTAGACTAGGTCGAGAAGTTGGATGACACATTGTGGGCCTTCCGTACGGCATAAAAGACACCGATCGGTTCTACACCGTTTCGGATGATTTATGGAAAGGCGTGTCATCTTCCGGTTAAGTTAAAGCAACGTGCATATTGGGCATTGAGATCCGTTAATTTAGTTATGTCTTTAGCTAAGAAGAAACGGTTTCTTGAGTTGCACGAGTTAGAGGAGCTGAGGGATCATATGTACGAAAGAGTTGCATGATAGGAAGTTGAAGGGTAATAAAGACTTCAAGTGTGGGGATGAGGTGTTATTATATAATTCATGCTTGAGGTTGTTCCCCGGGAAGTTGAAGTCTCGTTGGTCATGACCGTTTGTGGTGAAAAAGGTGTTTCCCTATGGTAGTGTGATGATAGAGGGAAAAGACGGTGAAAGTTTCAAAGTGAACGGTCATAGATTGAAGCTATATATAGGTAGGCCGAGTGAGAAGGATGATGTCGAGGTTATTCGCCTCGATCCCCGTAGTGCTTAATAATTTTGAGTGGTTCTTGGGTGAAAACCAGAGTGTATACTTTTGTATTTTGAGTCTAAATAAGCAAGTTTGAGCCAGTTATTTTTGGTCAGTTTTACGCTTGGGTTTGTTTGTGTTTATTTGTGAAGGTTTATTTGACTCGTTCGTAGTCAATCTCCATTCGGGCGGGGATGCAAAGCTGTTTATCACTATGTAAAAGACAACCCAAGTGTACGAGTTTGTTAAACGGATGCGAATGAAATGCTATACAGTCGTGCTCGCTTTGGTTTGGAATTTGAAGACTTTTGCTACCAGGCGAGTTTGTTCCATTATATGTTTCTAGTTTATTTTTCTTTCTTATTTAGTTTTAGTTGTCTTTCATCCTATATTGAGGACAATGTAAATTTTAAGTGTGGGGATTGGAGGCTACGTCTTTTTAGATAGATTTGAGTAAAAAAAACTACAAAAAAATTTAAAAAAGTAATAAAGAATTAAAAAAATAAAAAAACGAGAAAATGTTCCAGAAATGTTTTTAGCATAAATGGAAAATGATAGAAAAATTGGGAGTTTTGGTTTTCAAAATATTATATATAAAAGATAAAACAGATAAAAGAAGTATTTTCTAGGATGTACTGGTAGGCCCAGCCAGCTTAGAGAGTTCCCTAGATTGCTTTTAAATATACCTTATTAAAAAATCATGATATCTTGTGTGTTTTCATCTTAGGAGAAACAGAAAAGCTGAAATTGTTGATAGTGTAAAAGGTACCACTATAATTGAATAACTTATATGTATTTTGAGTTAAATTGGCATGCTTTGTCCTTTTTAGGAGACTAAATTCGGATATAGTGGCGCCTGAAAAAATTCCATCATCCATCTATTTGAGCTAATTAAAAAGAATATATAACTGAAGCCTATGGTATTAACCATTAGGATGGTGAATCGGGTGGGGTATACCTGCTAGGTTGAAGTAAAGAGAAAAATGTGAGGCTCATGGTGTTTCCCACTTGGATAGCGATTTTGTGATAATGCCCTCTAAGTTGATCATAATAAAAAAAAAACGTGCTAATGCTCATCATCATCCGTCATTCCACCAAAATTTAATTTTAAATACATAAGGGTTATTTATATAAGGTGGTAGATTTTTTGATCTTTACCTTATAAGCTTAATATGTGATTAGGTGGATTTGTGGATCTTAAGTGTGAAACCCTTAGATGAATTTTTAACTAGAACATAATGCTAACATGAAAAGGGCTTAATGAGTTGGCGGTTGGGTTTAAGTGGAGAACAATACCGGTAATCGTGGTTACACGTGTTTATATCTTTTTAATTAAAGTAACCTAAAGTTTTTGAAACCATCTATCCTAATTATGATTCCATTGCATAAAGATTTTTCGATTAGGGGTGTTCAGAATTCGTTCCAAATTCGAAAAATTCAAAATTCGTTTAAATTTGATTCAATTATCAAGAATTTGTTTGGATTAAAAGAATTCGAATTCAATTCGAGTCAAGTAAATCGAATACAAATCGAATACGAATTTATAATTTCAAATTCGATTCGATTCAAAATTCGAATAAAAATTATATATTTTTATTTATTATTTTTATATATAATGCATATATAACTTTTATTAAGCTATACTATAAATTTTTTTCAATTTTTTTTTCCAATTATTAAAATTACCCATTACCATACCCACTACATGGCTCATAACTAAAACCTAAGTAACAAATCTATCAATATATTTATAACCCTAAAAATATTAACTTATAATCTGGAGTGGTTATTCCTGACTTCTCGTTTTGAATTTTAGACTTATGGTACTTTATTTGGAACTTTTAGTGTGATATCGTGCTTTATGGCTGCTTTAAAATTTATGTTTCAATTTGATAGTTTTTTTACATGTTTTTAAAGAATCTGAATTAAATCGAATTTATTCGAATTCAAATTTTTAATCGAATACGAATTGGGTCTTTTATTCGAATACGAATTCGAATCGAATTCGGTAAGTTTTAGTTGAATTCGAATCGAATACGAATTCAAGGGAAAATAAAAATTATTCGAATAATTTGATTCGAATAATTCGAAAATTCGATATTCGATTCGATGAACACCCCTATTTTCAAAGACGAAAAATGTTCAAGTATGGGGATATTTGATGTGTTGAAAAATACCGTCATTAACCGTGTATTTTGTATTTTATTTTTATAGTTTTTGAGTCATTTTTAGTCTTTATACATTTGTATTTGATTAGTTTTTGTTTTGCCAGGTCCTGGTGCAAATGGAGCGAAAACGAGTAAGAAGGAAATAACCAGCCAGTTGAGTAGAGTAGAGCGCCAGTGACCGAATCAAAATCGCAGCCATTTTCTTTGAGAAGACAAAGCCCACTATGTCTATTTTATAATTTGTTTTGGCTGCATATATTAATTAATTTTATGGAAAAGAATAAAAAACAAAAGAAAAGAGAAAGAAGAAAGGCGGCTAGAATACGCAAGAAAGAAAAAGGGAATTGAGAGGTTTTATTTATTCTTTCTAACCCTACGTCAATAAAGAAAAGAAAAGATATATTTTTGGACGGACGACTACTTAAGGCACAAGAATGGGAGTATTATTTATTTTTTGGGAGCCATTTAAAAACCCTACGGCTGTACAGGACCATTCATTCGAGAAGGAAGCACACAAACAAAAGGCATTCAAGGGTGAAGGAAGGCATGGATAGAATAGTATTAGCCTAAAGTTCATACCTTCGTTTGGTTAGACATTGTTTTATGATTTTTGGTTGTTAAGACTGGAATATTTAAATATGTTTCCTGAATTTATATACCTTGAATCTATATTTTTTGTGCTCATAATTATGCTCGGCTAAATTCTTTGTTGCTACCTAGGCTATGGATAATTGTTAGTTTTATTTACGGTTTCTTGGTTTAGTTAATTAATGTTTTGACTCAGTGTTATGAGAAAAGTGTTCTAAACTAGGTTCTAATGTTTATGTGTATTTAATAATTAATGTTTTATAATTGTTCCGTCTTATCTTGGTTAAAATTAATGTAGTATTAATCAAATCTAAGGTTAGATGATTTTGTTAACATTGTGTTTTCGACTAAATCGTGTGGTTGCTAGACGTAGTAAACCCTAGGAACAAATTAATAAACTATTTGGTAATTAAATATTCTACCATCTTTGAGACCGAGAGGAGATTAGATGTCGGGTTGTCTTAATCATTAGACGGTTTAGGTGTTAATTGCACGAGAGTGAATTACCCTAGGTTTTCTTGTGATTTTAGCAAACCGTGTTAGAACATGATTAGAGTCACCACGCCGTACATTCCTTACACATCCCGGATGTACCGTTTCTAGTGAGACCAAGAGGTAATTTAGATTTAGGGTACCATAACCTAGTTGGAGAGACCGAGAAGTGATCTGGCATTAACCGGTGGGTTTATACATTTTTCTTGACCTTAGATTGCGACCTGTTTGAAGAATAATCATGTCGCAACCCCCGCCCCCTATCTGTCCCTGGAACGGGCAGCCGCGATACCAGTTTTGGTGGTATCATTTTGTTTATTATTTTGGCAGCGAAAATTTCATCAGTACCGTAGTTAGGAATTTTTTATCAGAGTAAAACCACCATATTTTATATTAATAATCACATGGGTAAAACCCAAGTTTCTTATTACAACATGTTTATAGGGATAAACCCTATTTTATTGAATTTAAAACATCATCTTTTAGGTAACTTTTATAGCCACATTTTTCCAAGCCGTCAGTGCTCTCCAGCTGGCTTTCTTCTATTTGGATTTTACATTTTGTTACCTGAAACACGTTTTAAAAATATTTGTCAGTGGGAAATACTGGTGAGTGAATCCCAGTTTAATCAAGAATATTTTTATCCTTTAACAGTATTGAGAGCAATCACATTGTTTATTTCTACACAATTACTCATTCAGTATTGTCAATCCTGACTGGTGGGTCATATTACACATTGGCTAACTCGTTGTCCAATGGTAACGTGTTCTACATTTTGTATACAAAACCCCAACATATCGGCAGTAATTGAAGAACTACAAAGACTCAATCACTTCTTAATCACATTGTAAAACATTTAAGGTTTTATAAAAACAATTTACAAAAAGGAGATTACTCACATTGCTCGCTCGCGGCCCGCCTAGGCAGTAGCCAAAGGCTACGCGCCCTGCGAGGATACCATTTTTCTTGTTTTTAATTAATTTTTAATGCAAGATCGTATTTTGGGCTCGGTTTTCACATACGGGGTGTATTTTAAGACATATAGGGGTATTTTATAATATATTAGGGTGTCAGAAAAATTCCGGAGGGTTGTTATATCCTCCCCACCTTGTTTTAGAGCTCGTCCTCGAGGTCTACTGGAACAGGTGTGGGTATTTCCTTTGCATTTCTGATTCAAGCTCCCATGTGTATTCTGGTCCTCTTTTGGAGTCTCACTTCACTTTGACTAGAACTAGTCTCTTGTGATTGAGGTTCTTAACTTTCCGGTCTTCAATCTGTAGAGCCTTCTCTACAAACTTTAACTGTTCATTTACCTCTATATCCTTATGAGGTACTACGAGTGATTCATCAGCTAAGCATTTCTTAAGATTAGATACATGAAATACATCATGTATTCCTGCCATTTCCTCTGGCAGTTGTAGCTGATAGGCTACTGGTCCTATTCTTCGAATAATCTCAAAAGGTCCAACATACCTGGGGCTTAGCTTTCCCCTTTTATGAATCTTACCACTCCTTTCCAGGGAGAGACTTTCAATAACACTTTATCTCCTACTTGAAATTCCAATGGCTTTCGTCTGTTATCAGCGTAACTCTTTTGTCGATCACGTGCTGCTTTCGGTCTTTCCTTGACTTGAATGATCTTGTCTGTTGTTTCTTGTACTATCTCAGGTCCAGATAGTTGCTTTTCTCCAATTTCTGCCCAACAGACTGGCGTTCGGCACTTTCGTCCATAAAGTGCTTCGAATGGTGTAGCATTGATACTTGTGTGATAACTGTTATTAAAAGAAAATTCTATCAATGGTAAATGATCGTCCCAATTACCTCCAAAATCAATTACATAAGCTCTAAGCATGTATTCCATTGTCTGAATTGTCCTTTCGCTTTGTCCGTCCGTTTGTGGATGATAAGCGGTGCTTAGATTTAACTTGGTTCCCATGGCTTTTTGGAAACTTGTCCAAAAATGAGAGGTAAAATAACTATCTCTGTCAGAAACAATTGATAGAGGAATTCCATGTAATGAAACTATTTCATTTACATATAATTTAGCTAATTGTTCCATACTGAAAGTTTCTTTCATTGGTATGAAATGAGCTGACTTGGTTAGCCTGTCTACAATCACCGAGATTGTATCATTACCTTTTCTTGTTTTGGGTAATTTAGTAACAAAATCCATTGTTATTAATTCCCATTTCCATACAGGCATTTCTAATTGTTGCAGTAAACCTGAAGGTTTCTGATGTTCAGCTTTAACTTGTGAACAAGTTAAACACTTTGCAACATATGCTGCTATATCCTTTTGCATTCCTATCCACCAGAAATTATTCCTTAAATCTTGATACATCTTATCATTTCCAGGATGCATCGTATACTTAGACTTATGGGCTTCTTCTAATATATGATGGTGTAGATTTCCTAATTTAGGTATCCACATTCTTTTCTTATGAAATCTCCAAATTCCATCTGTTCCTTGTTCTAATTCCTTAATCATTCCTTTCAATTTTTCAGTATCATCCGTGATTACTGATTCTTGTGCTTTTCTAATCTGATCATTTAAATCTACTTGCAGATTTAACTTAAGAGAACGTACTCTTTTTGGCTTTTCATGATACTTTCGACTTAAAGCATCAGCTACTACGTTTGCCTTTCCTGCATGATACTAGATATCACAATCAAAATCATTATGTATCTCCATCCAGCGTCTTTGTCTCATATTCAACTCCTTTTGCCCAAAAATATATCTTAAACTCTTATGGTCGGTGAATATGTTAAACTTACTACCATATAGGTAATGTCTCCAAATTTTAAGGGCAAAAATTATAGCTCCTAATTCTAGATCATCGGTTGAATAATTCTCTTCATGATTCTTAAGTTGTTTAGTAGAGTAAGCTATAACCTTTTGACGTTGCATTAATACACATCCATAACCTAACTTGGAAGCGTCACAATAGATTACAAAATCTTCAGTTCCTTCTGGTAACGCTAGTATGGGTGCATGGGTTAATCTTTGCTTAAGAATTCTAAAGGCTTTCTTCTTGTTTTGGTCCCATTCAAAATTAACGGATTTACAGGTTAACTTAGTTAAAGGAATGGCTATTCTAGAAAAATCTCGAATAAACCTTCTATAATAATCGGCTAGTCCTAAGAAACTTCTAACCTCAGTTGGTGACTAAGGGGTTTTCCATTTGGTTATCGCCTCGATCTTGGTAGGATCTACATGAATTCCTTCATGATTGACTAAATGTCCAAGAAATTGTACATGTTCTAACCAAAACTCACACTTCGAAAACTTAGCATAAACTTTTCTTTTCTCAATAAACTTAGAAGTGTGTGCAGATGCCCTGCATATTCCTCCTTGCTTTTGGAATAAATAAGAATATCATCTATAAAGACAATTATGAATTTATCCAAATATGGCTTACATATTCGGTTCATCATGTCCATGAATGCAGCTGGGGCATTGGTTAAACCAAATGGCATGACAGTAAATTCATAATGGCCATACCTTGTTCTAAAGGCGGTTTAAGGAATGTCCTCTTCCTGTACCTTTAATGTAACACCCCAAAAACGGGTTTGGTAATCAAACCCCGTTAATAGTAAAGACGAGTAAAATACCGTTAATGGTAAAATTAACACGGTGAATATTATGATTTTAATAACTAATCCTATATTAATAAAAAAGAAGAATAAACGCTTTGAGAAAACACGATTTATTAGAAGCCCGAGTTAACGGGACTTAAAAAAATAAAACGGGTTATAATTCCCCACACCCACCAAGTTAACTAGGAATAGTAACCTAGTTAGTAATGGGTAACTAAATGAAAAGCTATGAGATATAGCTTCTTTTATAATAAATGAAACAAGAGGGACTAATATGGCCAAGAAGGGAAACTTGTTTTATTAAAATTAAAAATAAAACACAACACACAAACTCAGTGTGTGTGTGTGTGTGCGTGCGTGGATGAACCAGAGGACAAGGGAAAATGAAGCAAACCCTAACTCTCACAAATCTCTTAAATTGAAGGTCCAAATCAAGTTTAAATCAAAATCTGAGTACGAATTAATGATCTCCACTGAAAAAGGAGTCACGAGGTATGTAAATTTCATGAGAAATCTCTAGTTGAATTTCTGAGCAAACCGAGAGAATTCGAATTAGATGATTGCATGCTAGTTATATGATGAGATAGGAACATTGTAGTGTCTAGGAGTAAAACCTAGACAAGTATATGATGAAATTAGGTCTAATTCTTGTGAATTCATGATCACCATTGAAGGTGATAAATGGGTTTTGACCAAATTAATGTATGTGATGTTTTTAGGGTTTTTTATTGCTATAAATAGTGTTATAATGTCATAAACATGTTTTAATTTAAAGCTGAATTCAAACAGCTTCTGATCAGAATTTACAGCCGACTTGTATTAGCTGTAACGTTGACAAAACTTGACAAAAACATGTGTTTCTTCAGTCTAAAATGTAATTCCAGGAAATATCTTTAAAACCCCACTGGAATTGCATTTTTTCAACGAAAATTGAATGTTTTATGAATTTTTTGGTATCGAAGGTTAAGGCTGTGTTTTCTGGCAGAATTTGCAGCCCATTACGAATGTCATAATTCAATTTAAGAATTGATTTATGATCTCAAATTTTTGCTTTAGGTAACTTCAGGTAATTCCAAAAACCTCCAATTGGAATTTCGTCAATCGGATAAACGAGGAATTTTAAATGAATTTTTTCGTAAGCTACAGTCAGAAGTAATGAATCTGATTGCAGCTTAGTAAATGAATTTTTACGAATTTTTGGTAAAGAGTTAGATCTTTAAATTTTTACACAAGGGCTAACCCTCCGAGAGGTACGTCACATAAAAAATCATAATTTTTGAAGACTTGTAAATAGGTTAAACAGGTCACAAAAAACAGCATATTTTCAGTGATATGAAATGTCTACTTGGTTGTGTGTAAAACGTGATTATATTAGGTGTTCGGATGAATGCTAATGATAAGAAATGTGTGAGGTGGAATAGTCGTGATTGTTAAAGACTAATTTAACCGCCTTGTAAATGATTGGCAATAGTTTGACGCTTAAACGAGCTAGGTGGAGGCTTGGGAAAGAAGCGGTCAAATAATCGAGTACGAGTAGGGAACTGTAAACCGGATGCGAGGTAAGTTAAGTTTACGCCTTTTTATTCTTACTACCAAATACTTATAATGCAAGTCAGAATAAGTGAGAATGGCAAGAAACCATACATTATGGTAAAAATGGTAAAAACGGTAAAATGATAACCCGAACATGGGTTAACGCATAAATAAAAAGGATTTGAAAGGACACCAGTTGGCATAAGTCAAAATGGGTCAAACAAAGCAAGAAACGACCTTTAAGCAAGATGAATTTAAAGAGTAAATCGGAATAGGTTTAAGGGATGAAATGGTAATTAAATACCATCTCATAATTATAATTGGTCATTTTGACTAAACGGGTCAAATGGTGTTGTTAACACCATTTGACAATAATATCTTATGATCGCGTGTTGAGTTTTGTAATCGTAGAAATTTAACACATGGTTCGTGTTGCTATTTGATTAGTAATTAATAGCGAAAGGTATTTTAACGGGTCAATCTTATGACCCGAGCCAGGTACGCATGTTTAGAATTATACTTAAAAAGCGATATTTTGGTCAAATATTAGCGAAAGTCCTTCGTAGTGAATAAGGGACTAAAATTGACCTAAAAGCCCTCGATGGGTAAATTAGGCGAACAACCCATAAAGGTTGTTTAGTAACTTACATTTGATTATGGAATCATTAAATTTGAATTAAAGTTATAGGTATGCACCTTCGTGGGTCAAATAACTAAAAATGGGTCAATTGCGTAATATGACCAACCGAAAGGTAAAATTTGGGAAAATTGGTTAATTATGTTACATCCACCACAAAAATTAATTGTGGTGGAATGTAAGTAGTTATCCTAATATGAGAATGCAAAGTGTGAAATGAGATGAGCAAGTTAGATGCTTAAATGCATGAAAACTTCTAAACGAGTCAAAATAAAGTAGGTGGTAAAATGTTGGTTTAAGTGTAATAAAGAAAAACGTAAACCGGGTAACGGGAGCGTAAACTATGTGAATAATGGATCCGGGTAATGGACCATAGCTTAGATATGTTAAGAAACGAACCCCAAGCTATTAAAATGAGTTTGGATAGCTTTGGATGTAAATTGGGTGAAAAATAAATGTGCAGAGTTGACACGCCCGGGTGAACATTTGACACGGCCGGGTGAAGGGGCTGTGAAAAATACATGTTTAGCTGACACGGCCAGGTGAACATTTGACAGGGCCGGGTGAAGGGGTTGAAAAAAAATAATAATAATAATTTATTGTGTTCAATTATTTTGTTCAAATGCTTTGATTTCTAATCGTTTGAATGAAATGTAGGTTTAATATGCGATGCCGGAGGACGATCAAGCTCGTTAAAGAACCGAACACAATCAAGATTCAAGCTTCCGCGAAATGATTCGTTGTCACGTTTTTAAACGGCGAATTCTCTATGAAATGTTGAATTGTGTTATTTCTTAAAGTTTTTAAGAAATGCATATTTTTGTAATGTATGTGTAAACATATTTAAATAATTATAATCGAAATTTATATAAAAATAGTATAAATGGACTAAGGGTCTTACAAGTTGGTATCAGAGCTCAAGGTTAAAAGAATAAAGTGTTCGGTTCGAGGCTTGATCGCAAATCCGGTAAGTACATGTATGTTAATAGTTTAGCATGCTAAAGTGTTGTAAACAACACATAGGGCTATCGTGTCATACACGTTATGTAACACCTCGAAAATTCACATCCTATAATGTGTAGACACGTGTCAAATGTTTAAACGTGTGACAGAAATATTATAGAAGGACTAAAGTTGACAATCATGGAAAGTAAGTGAATATACGTAATCTAAATGTCAACTGTGAATAAATATAATGTACATTAACCCTACATGGTGCTCATACCTTCAAACGAATAAATCATGGATCATACGAAGCTAAATGTGAGAGATTACAAACTACAGGGGCTAAATGTGCCAACATGTTTAAATTATACCTCTGAGTGACCTTTTGACAAACCCGAAGCTTTGTAACGGGTAATTATGCTCACTAGAATACACGGTTTAAATTTCGTAAAGTTTCGTTAACGTATGAGAAAGTTATGATCAAATTCGTGTGCGAAGGGTTAAAGCGTAAACGTTGAAAGTTAGGACTTTTCGGGTAACAATAAAGTTAACCGGGGACTTGGCAAAGTGGGTATATGTTTTAAAGACTTTATAGATCAAATATGAGGGTTTACAATGCAAGAAAACAAGTGCCTAATCGAATTTTGAAGAGCCAAGGATAAAATCGCAAAAAATCAAAAGTGCTGATTAGACGAGGCCTAGCGCGACGCGAGGGGGGGGGGGTGGCGTCGCGCGAGGGGTGCCCAGCTCCGAGAAAAATGGGTTGTGATCTGCCATGGCTTTTTACGTGATCTTTAACCGA
This sequence comes from Helianthus tuberosus, assembly GCA_030545235.1. NCBI lineage: Eukaryota > Viridiplantae > Streptophyta > Magnoliopsida > Asterales > Asteraceae > Helianthus > Helianthus tuberosus. The sequence goes on from JARYGA010008569.1 coordinate 40,440, forward strand.
TTTTCCACATCTCTTGACCCCTAAAACACCCCCTAAACACTAGAAACAAGTCTTGATCAGTTGTGGTGTGTGCTAGGCTTTGTTGTCAACACTTTGTGGTGATTGAAAACACTATAAAAGGCCATGAACTTGCAAACAATTCCTCACACCTTCATCTGCATTGTGGATCACTTCTGGAGCTCAAACTTCCTCTCAAGTGTTCTCTAATCAAGCTTAGGACTTCAGTAAGTGTTCTAATCCTTCTTTAATTGAGTTTAGCTTAGTTATTTAGCTAAAAGTCAAACCGTCGTAATTACTGTTTGACTTCTAGATTAGTCATCAATGGCTCAGTCATATCTCGAATTAAAAGTAGATATAAGTTGGTATTTATGTGGGTAATAAACCCTCAAAAGGGTTCCCCCTGATTACCACTCTAACCAGGTCAAAAGTCGGGTCAAACTTGCTAAGAAAAAGTCAACAGGATACTTAAATTACAATTTATGCATAATTAGCAATGTAGATCATATACAACCTGTTTGATCATTGTTATAACTTGGTAATAAGTATAAGAACATGTCTAAACATGTTCAACCCGACAAATTCCTGTAAATACCCGGTTCGGAACCGAAAGTCACATAGTTTGACTTTCACTTTGACTTTCAGTTCTGACCCGTTTGGGCATGTTTTAGAAATGCCTCAGAGCTTTAATTGGACTAGGTTACATGTTAGAATAACCCTCTGTGATGTCACACCTTGGTTCATTAGTTATCCAATTAATATGCATGTTTCCGTTAATTGCTCATATGTTGACCGTTATGCCCTTATTACCTTAAAACGTGATTTTTGGAAATGTAAAAGAGTAGAAAATTTAATTACTGATATATAAACTTGTATTCAAAGTTTGACATCAGTTTGAATTGTAGATTTAGAGTTATGCTCAATATTGCAAAATTAAAGCTTTATGTTAATAAAACGGCGTAATTAGCGTATAGCCTAGTTAAGCCTACTTTTTGATATCAAATCTTTTACCCACTGATGCAATATATTATTTTGGGATTTTTAAAGATTTTTAATTAATTTTAGGCTGAGCATAACTCATAGTCGTAGGCTTAATCCGGTAAATGTCGGTTTTGCCCTTACGGGCCATAAAATGAGTTTTACATATCTAAATGACTCCAAACCTTTTGCTACTGATCACATATGATAAATAAATTATTTTAAGCCTTCTGGAAATATAAAAATATCAGATTTAAGTATCGAACCCGGAAATGGCCTTTAATCGCCTTATTAAGCGTTTTTAACGCAAAGTATGTATTAAAAGTATATTGGACATACCCGGGTTGATACCTACTGATATATGAGGCAAATTATAACATTTTAACAGTAAGCTAAGGTTGATAAACTCAGACTTCAGTTTTGAGCTTTTCGGCTTATGTGAAATTACCAAAATACCCCTACGGGGCATAGTTTAGTTAAAAATGATAAATTTCACATATATGCTTTAACCTACTGATATAACTTAGCAAATTGAGTATATTTGCTGATTACATCAGACCTGTAACTCAGGTTGTTACTTAAACTCTTTTATAAACTTTTAAATGACCAAATTACCCCTACGGGGCCTAGTTTGTGTTTAAACACGTTTCGGGCATAATGAAAGACATCTTACTGATGTCACAACATATTTGAGGCATAATTAACTTAGGAAGCCTGTGTATAGCTCTCATGAATACCCGTCACGCTTATTACGCGTACGGTTCGGTTTATGTAACAAGTTTACATAAATTAGCCGAAACGGGTCAAACCTTAACGGTTTTATCTCAAAATCCAGAATGTGAATAATAAACCCATATTAAACAATTCTTCAAACTTTTCGGGTCTAAATCACATTCTATCCGGTCTTCGCTTAATCGTGCGTACGTACCGTATCTTTGAAACTAGCCGGTCTAAGCTTAAGCTTAATTAAAGACCCGTTAGGATTCTAATAGGTTATTATAAAACCTTCGTTCCAGATTAGGAGGACCAGTAAAAGCTACGTGCATTTTGCTAATTGTGAAATATACTTTGCTCAGGTAAATACTTTTAACTTATTTTCCCTATACGGGCTTGAGTTACGGTATATAGCATACCGCTTGATCGAGCATCAAATCCTCCACCGTTGAGTGGGTAGTTGACTAAATTTAATCGGATCGTTTAAACAGTCTTGTTACTTAAAGCCTTTGGGGGGTTAATGACCATGTCCCGGATATCCTCGGCATCATTTTACGAAATGGCCACGACTTAAGCGCGGGGTGTAGGCGTACACCCGTCAGTGCACAAAAGAACATTGTGGCGTGTCTATTGATCTTTAACCCGGACAAGATCCGGGCTACTAAACGCACAAGGAACATGTAATTCGTTCACAAGATTATAATATTAAATAATTCTCCCAAGTTAAATAAAATGTTTATGCCATGTTGATGTGTGTAAAATGCAACATATAAATTACATCAAATAAGGCATAAAACTAACCCTTTTTAAGTACTAATATTGGAAAAAGAGTGTTTTTGTCTTCCTTTTGTATTTTCAGGATTAAATGAGCTCAAAAACACAAAAGAAGCAAAAAGACAGCTAATTCCAACATAAATACAAGGAAAGGAACATTAGTGGACTACCCGACCCCTCAACGGCACCTTCCAAAGCAAAATAGAGAAGTCAGAAGACTGAACACGCCCCTTGCTCAGCCAGCACGGGGTCGTGCCCAAGAAGCAGCAGAAAAGACAAACCTATAGAAGCTTCTATTGCCCACCACGGGGCCGTGCCCAGCGGACACGGGGGCATGGCGAAAGTACAGCAGGCGCATTAATTGTAATTGCGAATTACAATTAATGAGGAGAGAGAGTGTCAGACGGGCACGGGGCCGTGCCCAGCGGACACGGGGACGTGCGCAGCTCTCTGTTCAGCCTATAAATAGGAGTGCTTGGATTCATTTCAACTCATCCCTTGGCACACCACCTCTCTCACACTTCATCCACCACCCACCACCATCACAACACCATCATCCACCACCATCATCCATTGTCCATCGTAGAGTGTGTGAGTCGTCTCGGGATCCAAGATTGATCGTAAGAGTTTTTGACAATCAAGGCCATGTTTGCCTAAGTCTCTTACATCACTTGGTGAAGACAAAGTGTATAGTATAATACTTTTTATTTCTAATCTTTTGCACTTTTTATTTGGTTTTGTATTAATGACTTTAATAACTAGTTACTTATGTTGAAGGTGATCTTTCCTTATCGTTTGTCCGTGGTGTCTTGGCATTATTTTACTGTCTATATAAAATAAAGGATTTTCACCATTCATATCTCCACGGTCTATATGGAGGTATGTTGGCTACCTGGTCGGGGGTTAAGGGAACGGTTTGGTAAAGGTCTTGCCATTGTTCAGCGTTTAGAGGTCCTGCAATGGACCTGGGTCAAATTTAGTAGGACCTCCTTCAATACTTCACGGTATTGGATGGCGGGGGTCCAAACTCTTTGACCCCCTCATAAGTTAACTACTATTAATACTATAACCCGGCTATTTAGGACTGTATCCCTGCTGACTCAGACTACTTAGCCGAGGGTAACGTCACCGCCAAAAGCGGGGCCTACCACAATACTGCATTAATAACTTAATTCATTATCTTCCAATAATCCACCCTTTTAGGATTGTATCCTTGCTGACTCAAACTACTGGGGTGAGGGTAACGTCACCTTCAAAAGAGGGGCCTACTACAATAACTAAGATAATCTCTTAATTATGTGCAAAAGTGCGGAAATAATCAAAGGTTATACTAGATACGAGTCGGAACCAAGTGATTCATCTTGTCTATCTGTTTTTTTTTATTTTTATTTTTTCAGCATTTTAGTTAGTTTTTATTTTTCTTAGCTTAAAACATTTTTTCTAAACTTTTTATTTTGATTAGACGTTGAGGATAAACCGGTACTAAAAGCTCTTGTGTCCTTGGACGACCTCGGTATCTTACCAACACTATACTACGCTCAACGATGGGTGCACTTGCCCATATGTGTGTTTAGTGTTAGTGAAATATCGTGTTTTATAAATTTAAAACTTGGCTAAAATAAGTGTTAAAAAGGGCTTAAAATATACACCTAATATATACGACACTTCACCGCACATCAAGTTTTTGGCGCCGTTGCCGGGGACACAAGGATTTTAAGAAAGCTTAAAATCGACGGCCTAATCAGTTTTTCAAAACCTTTTCTTAAACGCGCGCATTTTTTCTGCATTTTAGTTTAGATTTGCATTTACAGTAACCTGTACACGGGGCCGTGTCCAGCATTTTCATAAAAACACCCAGTAACAGAAGCTTGACCACGGGCCGTGCTCACTGAACACGCCCCATGCTCAACGAAATCAGTAAATTTAATTAAAACGCCCAGATACAGATCCTGAACACGGGGCCGTGTCCAGCCTCTGTTTCCGTTTTTATTTTTGTTTTCTGATCTCGAGACTCGGTTGTGGTCTGCTGAGTGATTCTTATGGATCAATACTCAGGAGGTTACAACTACACCTATGATGAGGATGATTATAGGGGTAATTATTGCACTAATTGTCGTAATGCACGTTCGATTCAAAATAATCACTCATATCAACCATCCAATTCATACACCTACTATGAGGAGCCCAGGTACGAGCCATCAACTTCATACACATCCTATGAAGACCAAAGGTATGAACCTCCTCCCTCATACTCATATTTTGATGAACCAAGGTATGAGCCTTCTTACTCATACTTTGAGGAACCAAGATATGAGCAACCACCTTCATATGCTTATTATGAGTAACCATGGCGTGAACAACCCACCTCATATGAGTATTATGAAGAACAAAATTATGAACCTTATCCATCATATGCTTACAATGAAGAACAATGGTGCGAACCATCTACTTCATATGAGTACTATGAGGAACAAAGGGTCGAACAACCGGATTCAAGCTTAGAAAATTCCGATTCTTTTTCTATAACCGAAGTGACCGATAGGATATTAGAACACATTAGAGTTATCGATCGATGTATAAAAGAAGCTCGCGCAAGGGAAGAGGAGTCCCGCGCAAGAGAAGAATTAAAAAAAGAAGAGATAACTGAAAATGTAAAAATGGAAGAACAAATAAGTGAAAAACCGACACATGAGTTAAACAACGAAAAAGGTGATTATTATTAAACAGATTTAACATACATCTTGAACATATGGGGTTACATTAACGTGATTATTATTAAACACATTTAACATACATCGTGAACATATGGGGTTACATTAAGGTCAGGGGCACGATACGTAAGCATTTCGTACGCGTTGATCTGATCCCTGTATAATGTATGCCAGGCTGTTGCGCGCTCTGTTCTGTTCGCTGTCCAGAGTAGGTTTGGGGGAGGCATTGGATAACAACCTCCAAGCTCTACATGTATGAAATGCCCATGGTCGACGAACACAACCGCAACCACCAGGTGAGGTTCCTCAGCTTCGTTTGGCCCGCCCAGCAGAGGGAAAATTGTATCGCTCCCACGCATGTCGAAGGTGTGAACAATCACACCGTATCGTTGGGCAATAAGAAACCCCGTCTCCGGCATCGTCATGTAATTTTCGATATCTGCTCGTCCCACCCACTTGAAATCGATCCGTCTAACCAGCGCATCATAATGTCCTATGTTTTCCGGATCGAAAACCTGCATCCAAAGCGATTCGTTCGTACGTAACTCCTTTATAAGTTGTTTCCGGATCATCAAATATGAATTTTGTTTCACTCCTAACCCAACAGCCACCGATCGAAACCCACAATGACCATCTGGTTTCACGTCCTTTAGAATGCCAGATACAACCTCTGCCTCCCTCAAGTTAGACGAGACCGGTTTCTCATACGAGTCAGAAATAACGGTCCCCTCGTAAGAATCAGGAACAGCTGACTCGTCAGAATATTGACCGAAAAGATAGTTGCTTAACCACTACATCGTTTTTTCAACACACGTAACTAATACAGCAAAGAAAATCGACAAACAACAAAACACTCGAATGCTGAATGTTGTGTCTGAGAAGGTTTTTAAAGTGAAAATTTGGGGTCGAAGCGCCGCGCTTTGGCCATAGCGCGGCGCTTAGGGTTCACGGGTCACCTGCAACCTCGTATCACCTTTATGTCTCTGCAACTTATGTCAGTCACACCATCAAATCACCTTTTGTCGACCTAAGCGCCCCGCTATGGCCATAGCGCGGCGCTTCGAGGTGTGAAAATAATTTTCTGCGTGTGGGAATAGCATGACCCAAAAAAAAAAAAATCCAAAAAGAGTAAATTTTTTTTTCCCAAAACCCATCAAGATTTTAGACCAACAATAGTATATTATCAATCAAAACATCTAGAAATTAAAAAAAAATAAAATAAAAACAGAACTTCCCAAAACCCATCAGGATTCAAGACCAACAATAGTATATCATAAATCAAAAGAACATTTATAAAAGGGAAATTGGATTTAAATAATCCGAACTTTCACCTGTTGGCCAATAACACTCCGAACTTTCAGTTTGGCCAGCAGCACTCTCAACTTTCATCCTATTTTCCCAAAACACTCCCAAACTAACATATCACTAACCAAGTTAGTTTTTAAGTTTTATTTATTACACAAACAGTCCCTGTAGTTATAATTTACTAGTTTTAAGTTTTATTTATTACACAAACAGTCCCTGTAGTTATAAAAAAAATCATAAAAATAAAAAAAAAAATCTAAAAATTCAAAAAAATTCAAAAAAATCATAAAAATTCAAAAAAAATCAAAAAAATCATAAAAAAATAAAAAAAAATCTAAAAAAATAAAAAAAAATCATAAAAAATCATAAAAATTCTAAAAAATATCAAAAAAATTCTAAAAAAATCATAAAAAACCGTTTCGACCCGTACCGTTTTCGACCCGTACCGTTTCGACGCGAACCGTTTCGACGCGTACCGTTTCGACCCGTACCGTTTTCGACCCGTACCATTTCAACGGTACGCGTCGAAACGGTCCGGGTCGAAACGGTACGGTTCGAAACGGTCCGGGTGGAAACGGTACGGGTCGAAACGGTCCGGGTCGAAACGGTACGCGTCGAAACAGTTCGCGTCGAAACGGTACGATTCGAAACGGTTTTTTATGATTTTTTTAGAATTTTTTTGATATTTTTATGATTTTTTTTTATTTTTTTAGATTTTTTTTTATTTTTTTAGAATTTTTTTGATTTTTTTGGAATTTTTATGATTTTTTTGAATTTTTTTGAATTTTTAGATTTTTTTTTATTTTTATGATTTTTTTTATAACTACAGGGACTGTTTGTGTAATAAATAAAACTTAAAAACTAACTTGGTTAGTGATATGTTAGTTTGGGAGTGTTTTGGGAAAATATGATGAAAGTTGAGAGTGCTGCTGGCCAAACTGAAAGTTCGGAATGTTATTGGCCAACAGGTGAAAGTTCGGATTATTTAAATCCAATTTCCCTTTATAAAACCCCCAAAAAATGAAATAGAATAATCAACATCACAACTGTAACCAACCTTTTGGCCTCTTTCAGTATACATAACAACAACAAGCTCTTTGGTCTTTTTATCTCTCATAAGTCTAGCAACTCCGATATGACTTCCATATACATGTATTTTGTAATATACAACATATTACAAGTAATTACGTGTACTTTGTTGTTAATTGTTACTAATTTTGTCTCTGTTATAATATGTATCGATGGTTTCTGTTGGAAGAAGAAAGAGATGATGTTGAACCACTCATAGCTTCTTCTGCACTTGCAGCAAAGAGAGGAAGGTGCTGTTTGTTTTTTCAGAGGTAAAACGTCTGCAGTATGCGAACCACATCTGTAGACATTTATAGCTGAAAAGGTAGATCAAACCTCTACAGTCTGCAAGAAGAAGACTGTTTGTTTTTTAACTTCTGTAAACTGCTGAAATAAACTGTAATATAAATAAACCAAATTTAAACACCTATAATCAACTTATTAACATAATCAAAATTCAGAATTTAAACACCTATAATCAACTTATTAACATAATCAAACAAACAAAAGACTATAATCAAATAATTTATCAAGCTGAACCTCTCTATTCCAATAATCAATCAAACAAAAAACTATAATCAACTTATTAACATAATCAAAATTCAGAATTTAAACACCAATAGTCAAGCTATTCACATAATCAAAATTCAGAATTTAAACATAAACCTAATTAACACAAATAATTCCTAACATTAAAAAAAAATCTTAAACATACCTGTTAGCAGTAACATGGAGCAGGAACGAGGAGGATGACCGGCAACGTAGGAGGAGGAGGACGGTGGCCGGCGGAGAGGAAGGATAAGGAGGGGTGGTCGATGGAGAGGTAGGAGGAGGGTTAGCCGGCGGTGAGGAAGGAGAAGGAGGTCGGTGGTATGGAGGAGGAGGATGAGGGGTGGGCGGCGGAGAAGAAGGAAGAGGAGGTCGGTCGGCGAATGTAACACCCGTCTATTTACTACTCGAATTTAACAATAATTCAAAAGATTTATATAAGAGATGACCCATTTAAAACAAAAGTTTCAAAAGAACAAAGTTTTAAGGTAACAAGCATTAGCCAACTACCGACTAATTCAAACATTCTGTTGGTGCACTACATCTGTCGACTTCGTCTTGTATCGAGTTTTAGACTAGTTAGAATAGATCAGGGCACGTAGAACGAGAGAATGAGAGAGAGTTAGCAAGATTTCGCTTGAAGGAATGTGTATGTAAAGGATTTCGCTTGAAGCAGCTCAAGCGAAATCAACATGTTAAGATTTCGCTTGAGTCATGCTGAAGCGAAATCTCAATCTCTATATATAGGAGGTTAAGGTCAAGCGAAATCATAAGTAACATTTGAGTGATTCCATACCGAAGTGCTGCCGGTGTGAGAACTGATTGTATTTGTGTTCAAATATCAATATAATCAGTGTTAAAGTGAAGATTCAGCTGTTTTATAGTCAAATACTTGTTTTCCGCACCTGTATTTGATAGAATTCCTCTGAACCGACTCGTTTAGGTCGCTATCCGATCCTACAATTGGTATCAGAGCCAGTTGAGGAGTTCTGCAGGATTTCAGCTGAAATTGACATCGTTCTCTTATTTCTACACCTTCTTTTCTCAGTTCAGAAAGATTTTACGGTCAAAATATGTCCAATTTCTCACAGATTGTGTAAAAGTACAAGATAACAAATCCTTGAAAGTTTCACTGCATAATTCGAAGTAAAACTATCAGAAACAAACCTCCGAATGGATTTCGCTTGAACATATCAGTTTTTCTTTAAAGGATTTCGCTTGAAATTCCAAGCGACATCTAGATTTCGCTTCAAATAGCATTCTATTTCGCTTCAGGGCTGTCACTTCAACGATTTCGCTTCAGAAATTGTTACTTGACAATATCGCTTGAACGATTTCGCTTCAAAGAGTTGATAGTTTCGCTTCAAAGCCTGACAAAATATTTCGCTTGAAACTACTTGATTAACTGTTTCGCTTGAAGATAGTTTTGTGACTATTTCGCTTGAAAAAGATTTGAATTGAAAGGTTTCGCTTGAACTGTGATTAACTTGGTGATTTCGCTTGAATTCACTGTTGTGTGCAATTTTTGAATTCCGAAAAATGGACGAAGATTTTTACAACGCATTTGCTACTCCGGTTTCCTCGATCACTATGGCACAGAACACGATGATGGAAAACGAAACGGGAACGATGCAAAAACCTCCGAAACTCATGAACATCGAGGAGTACAAGAGTTGGGAAGAAAAGTTTGAAAACTGGGTACAGGCAAATTATCTAGATGCATGGGAGAATGTCGAAACAAAATACGTTAGACCAATGATTGACGATGAAGAGAAAATTCCGATTAAAGATCTTAGTGCTGAAAACCGGAAGAAATACAAAGATGAGAAGATGATGTTAAGTCTGATTCAACAAGCAGTTAAAGAAGACATCCTGGTTCTATTACAACATAATGGAACATCTTATTCAATCTGGAAAGCGTTAAAGTCAAAGTTTCAAGGCAGTGAGGAAATGATCAAGAACAAGAAGTCTTTACTGAAAAAAGAGTTTGATTTGTTTCGAAGATTGAAAAATGAGGACACTAAGCAAATAATTGAGAGATACTGCAATCTGTTGGCGAATATGAAACGATTGAAGATCAATAAAGACAATGAGGAATTGATTGAAAAATTATCAGATGCGTTACCGTATGAAACATGGGGTACTTATCTTATGATGCTAAGAAACAAGAAAGGTTTTAAAGATTTGACACTGAGCAAGTTTATCGAAAAGATTGAAGCTCAGGAGATGGAGCAGAGAAAGGTTATTCGGATGAAAGATTTCGATGGTGAACAGGATATTGGGTTGTATTACAAAGCATGGGTGAATGAGAAGTCTACAAATCTATCTCCAAAAATAGAAACTGCTTACAACGCCAAGAATGATTCTGGAAGTTCATCATCAAGATCAAATAGCAAAACAAGTTTCACATCATTTCCGTCTTTTGACTCGAACATTTCAACAACAAAGAATGGCAAGAAATTTCAGTGCAACATTGTACTGAATTTGGAAAATGATGAAGAATATTCAGCAGAAATTGCTAAGAGTCACATGTCTTTATTGGGAACTGTTCTTGAATCTTATGGTAGTTTTGTTGCAGGTCGAATCGGGAATCCAATGCTGACAAAGGAAGATTACGACCAGATCGATGCTGAAGAGATGGAACTGATGGACATAAAATGGTGCTTAGCCAGTGTATTGAGGAGAGCTGAGAAATTCAAGCAAATCACTGGAAGAGATGATCTTCGTGAGGCTGGTAATTCTACTTTAGGTTTTGATAAATCTAAAGTCACTTGTTTTCGTTGCAGGGAGAAAGGACACTTCAAGAGGGAGTGCAAAAATCGCGAAGCAAGTGGGACTCAAAATCCGTTCAACAACAACAATGATTACTATCGAAAGGCCATTTACCATCAAGTTGCTCAACAACCACCTCAACAACAACAACATCAGGCACAAACTGCGCATGGAAGATATGTGATTGAAGATTCTGGAAAAAGAGCTTGTGCGGTTAATGAAAATTCTTCAAAGAGAGCTGATGGTAGTGCATTGATAATAGATCAAGATGATGAAAAACTACCCGAGGGTTTTAGCTGGGAGAATTTCAATTGGGATAACTATATTCCTGATCAAAACAAAGCTTATACAACTTTTGTTGCCAAAGTTGAAGAAGATAGTGATGATGATCGTGAGTATTGGGCGAGAAAATTTGATGCTGATATGAAACTGATTGCTGAAAGTGACAGTGAAGATGAAAAGGTTAAAAAGAAGAAGAAAAAGATCAAGACTCCAGTGAGTAGTGATGACGAAGAAATTCCAGTAATCAAAAGGAAAGTAAAAGTTGAAGTTGCAAAGTTCAAAGTTGAAGATGAAGTTGATGCAAAGAAGATTCCAGTGAAGTGTGAAAACTGTGAAGCTGTGAAGAAGCAGAACAGTACACTGATCTATAACTTGAATAGTTTGAAGGAATCTTATGATGTACTGAACAAAGCAATGCACCAATACAATTTAACTAGTGAAGAACAAGCAACAGCGATGAAAACACTTCAAGGAGCTTTTATGACGAAGCAAAAAGTGGTGAACAATTACATTGAGAAGTGTGCTGCTCTTGAACAGAAACTGGAACTGCAAAGAATCGAAACTGAAAGAGTTAATCGTTTGTTGAAAAGTTATTCATGTACTTCTTATGTCATTGACAAGATTTATCCAACTGTTGAAGGCATGAAGGCATTTGAAGAAGATGAAGTAACTGAAGAAAAGAAGGATGATGGAAAAGAGACTGAAGAAAAGACTCCAGAAAAGAAGAACAAGAAGAAGAATGATACAAAGAAAAAGACTGACAAGAAGGATTCTGGTAAGAAACAAGATGTCAGTTATAACAAATGTCCACCCCCGCTAGAAAATGGATATTTGCCCAGGAATCCAAATCAGGAAAGAGTCGAAAAAGCAACAAATTTACAATGGGAGTCGGAGTCGTCAGTCAATTTGCCAGAAAATATTGATGTCGTGTTTACATCATCTGACACTGATCATGAGTCCGAGTTAATTAAGAAAGTCGTCGATCAGGTGTTGGATAAAGATGAAACTGAGGAGTCAAAGTCAGAGTCAAAGTCTGGTTCTGAAAGTTCAAGTTCGACGGTCAACAGTCAAAATTCTTCAGTTAAAAGGGTTTACAACAAAGAATTCCTGTTATCAAAATCTAATTTGAGTGACGAAACATTCAAAGTTGCATATACATTGAATGATTCTAACAAATTATATTCTGATGAGGAATTTCCACTAAGAGGTGTAAAAACTGAGATGATCAAAAAGGTTTTCAAACTAACAGAAATCAATATTTCTGAATTAAAAGATGTAAATCTTATTAATAAACCTAAAAAATACACCTCAAGAGTACAACAAAGATTAAACAAGAAAAAAGGTTACAGTTCTGGTTCTGGTTTTCACAAGAAACCAAACCCTAACCGTAATTTCAAAAAGAAAGGTCTTGGTTTTACTCCAACAGAAAAACAGAAAAATGAAACATATGTTCGTGATTTTAAAGCAAAGATGACATTTGTTTCAGGTACATCAAGAGATGAGGAAGAAAAGGAAAGGTTTTGGAGGCAGTCGAATAGTAAATTCCATGCAAAGAAGCAAGAAGAGATGAAAGAAACGAGAACCTGTTTCCAATGCAACACTGTTGGACACATTGCCAGAGATTGTTCTAAGGCAATATCATCAAAACAGGGAGTTTTTCGTAAACTAAAAGAGAAAGTGGTTAAGTTTGAACCGCCAATTGACCGAATCAAATTATTCAAAAATTCTACTTTTGAAATTGGTGAAAGTTCAAACAGGTTTTACAAGAAAAGAGGAAATCTTGACAACCAGAAATGGGTTGTTAAGAAGTCTGTTGATAGTTCTAGCGATGATTCTGATAGGTTGAAATCAGAGGAGCTATCTTCTGGCGATGAATCTGATTCCATAAAATCAGAGGAGCCACAGGTTGAGTTAAAATTGAAAACTTCAGTCCCTCAAATGGATGATGTTCATTTTCCACCGTTGAAGGATGAAAATTTTAAGAAGAAAATTGGTAAAGTTGAGATATCAAACCAATTTTATGATGATAACAAGGTTTTTGATGTTGAAAAAGCCTTTAACCCCACTGTGAAACACATTTTTGGTAAAATGATTGATCGAAAAGTCAAAGGGGTTAAAGAATTTTATGAGAAGAAGATGCAGAAGGAGAAAATTGAACCATCCCTAGTTCGTGACTGGGATGGTTCATACTATGAACAGTAAGTCTGTGGACTTGCCGGAGATCCCAAGTTGGTAATCGTGGATCAGGAATCGGCATCATTCTGTGTATTTGTTTGTGTTTTTCGTACAAGTGGTAAATCAGGGACATTAATTTGTACTTGATTTTCTACAAATGGTTAAGAATAGACAATGTGATGAACCACACCCTGAATCTACAAATGATTATATCATAAAAACTTATTTTCCGGAAAAATCATTTTGATTAAAACAAACTTAAGTGTTTTGAAATCTAAATGAGAAAATGGTTTGTGATAGGGGGAGTTCTGATTGTTTATGTCGAGTGAATGGCGATTTGAAGTGATTTGATATCAGTTGTCAAGTTTCTGTACAGTTTGTATGTTTTAATTGTGTCAAGAGTTTTTTTTTTTTTCAAATTTTCTTTCATGTGTTTGTATTTTAGGGGGAGTAGAAAATTTCAGAAAATCCAAAAACATTTGAAAATTTGAAAAAGACAAAAACATGATAAAATTCAAAAATGAGTTTTTGTTGCATATAGAGGAAATGATAGTACATCAGTAGACTGTCACAACATGCTAAAGAAATGTAAAGTAAAAATGTGATAAACAATCTTACTGTGGATATGTCAGTAGGTTTTTGCACATTTAGTAGATTGTGACGAGATATAAACCTAAATTTCAAACTTGCTTGTTCTATGGGTTAACACAAACTTGGATATATAGGTAACCCCTGAAATCTTGTTTGAAAGGTCCCTTATTCTGAGATACTAGGTCTTTATGCTCAGTGATATCTGGGGTATTATCCCGGGACTTCTGATTTTGCGGAAGCAATGGCCTAGTCCCCGGAGAATACTTTCTGCTTGCTTGAAATATAGCACCACCCTCAGCTAAAAAAAATGATGAAACATTGAAAAATGCTAATCATGGCTGTTGTAATTCAAAAGATCCTCTAAAGGGGACACACCTAAAAGTCAACTAGGCTCTCTGCTGAACGGAAGTTCTGACCTGAGCTATCACGGTTGCATAATTTATTCCCCTTACAGATATCATCTGTGGTATACTCACCTGTAAGACTGAATATTGGGATCTGGATACGGGAGTATATTCAAGTAGTGGGACGCACGGATAAGTTTAAGTTGTTTAAAACATTAACAACATATCTCGGATCAATTGAACTTTGTGTGAAAATTTAAGTGGACAAATATACTGACAATCTAGGTAAATTCTTTAGAACTTAATATGAAATGAAGCTTAACGGTGTTAGTGATCTGTCTCAGAAACTGATATGATCCTCTTGCACAAACTCACAAAAATATTGTATGTAAATATTTCTTTATTGCATTTCATTCTATTCAAAAATTTCAAAAAGATTTTTAGTGTGTTTTAGCATAAAATTTTGAAAAATACAAAAAGATTTTCGACAACTGGTATTGAAAAGCTGATTTTCAAAATTCCGAGTGCTAAACATGATGAGTATGATTTGAGGGGAAGTTTGAGTTTAAAACTGATTATTTTTGTTAAAACTTCAAGTGGTTTATCAGATTGAAAGATTATTTTGATTAGGTTTTTAGAGAAGAGTCTGAATTAGTGAAAGTTTATATGTTTGAAATGTGTAAATTGTAAAATTTATTGTGAGGTAGAGTTTATGCAGGTTAAAGTTTGAAAAGTGATGATTTTGAAAAGCCAAAATTGTGAAAGTCAGACAACGATCCTGAAGCAAATGATGCTGAAGAACTAAAGGAATGCCAGCACATTGTAAGGGGGAGTCTGTTGATGCTGATAGAAAGAGTAAAGCCCAGAGACTGATCAAGACTGAAAATATGAAGACATAGCATTGTTGTGACTCGATAGTCGACTCGTCAACATCTGAGGGGGAGTCTGTTGGTGCACTACATCTGTCGACTTCGTCTTGTATCGAGTTTTAGACTAGTTAGAATAGATCAGGGCACGTAGAACGAGAAAATGAGAGAGAGTTAGCAAGATTTCGCTTGAAGGAATGTGTATGTAAAGGATTTCGCTTGAAGCAGCTCAAGCGAAATCAACATGTTAAGATTTCGCTTGAGTCATGCTGAAGCGAAATCTCAATCTCTATATATAGGAGGTTAAGGTCAAGCGAAATCATAAGTAACATTTGAGTGATTCCATACCGAAGTGCTGCCGGTGTGAGAACTGATTGTATTTGTGTTCAAATATCAATATAATCAGTGTTAAAGTGAAGATTCAGCTGTTTTATAGTCAAATACTTGTTTTCCGCACCTGTATTTGATAGAATTCCTCTGAACCGACTCGTTTAGGTCGCTATCCGATCCTACACATTCATAAGTTGTTTTGCAAACTAGTTACATCATAAACATTTTCCAAACAAAGTAAATCACCGCGGAAGCTTCAAAAGTTGTGTTCGGTTCTTCAAAAGCTTGCTTGACCGTCATCCGTAATCCTTGAATACCTAGAAACTGAAATGTTTACATTAAACATTAGTATTAGAATACTTAGAAATAATATATAATCGAAACTGTGTTTAAAACGGATTCGATTTAACGAAGAATACAAAAATTTATCATTTATTCCAAGGCTCTACCGTAACTTACGGTAGTACCGTAAGTTACGGTAGCTCCTGGAAGATTAAGGTTCCATCGTAACACATGGGTAAACCACCGTAGCTCTCTGGTCTCTAACGTAAATTACGGTACTACCGTAAAATTACGGTAGACTATGGAAATCTATTATTTGACTGATTTTGTTTGTTTTTCCAAAACTAAATACTCGGGTTTCTCATTCTAACTGCCAACGTGTTAGATTCTCGTATTTCTGATATATCATCTATTTATCCAATAACAAGGATCAATCCATCATATTACGAAACATTATCCATGTCTTAATTGATTGTTCGACCCGTTTGGCTCATCTAAGGAATCCTCCCTTATGATGACTACCAACGAGTTTTAACCAATTTTGACTTATTATTCAATATAGCGACATCACCGCTTTAATTCAAAATAACCCTTATTCTAGAATTCAACTACACATATGATAAATATCAAAATTTACTTAATGTAACGGGTCAAGTTACATACCTTTAAAGCAAGCCCTTCAAACGTGCGTCCACACCGGTTTGCCCGCTCGATGCCCCGGCTTCTTTTCCTATAGAGTTCAATCACTTTATGTTTAGAACTCTTTGTTTCACATACATAACGCAAATTTTGTCATACATCATAATTATGCGTTTTTAACTTAACAATTCAGTTTCAAGCCTTCTTTGAGGCATTTCAACAAACATTATAAAGGCAGAATTTTTATATCTTTCATATTCAAGTTCATAGCTTGCTATTTAGCTAACTTAACATCAATAAAGCTTTCATATAGCATTTAAACATCATACTTTTCTGAAATCACTTTCTATGATCAAATTACACTAGAATAATCATTCTAAACCCTAGTGTTCATCATTATCTTGTAAAACCCATAACCCACCTTCAATGTGTTCATGGAATTTCCTGAATTTGGACATGATTTCACATGTAGTTGTCTAGGTTTTACTTCTAGACACTATACCATCCCTAATCTAACCAAATCACAAACATGCATCATCAAATTTTGAATCTCCCAAATTCATAAGAATTTCAAACAGAGAATTTTCATAGAATTTTACATACCTTACAACCCCCTTGCAATGAGGATCAGTAATCTATGTTTGATTTTCGTTTTGGGGCTGATCTTGACCTTCAATTTGTGAATTTAGACAAGAATTAGGGTTGGAGTTCTTCTCCTGGTCGCCCCCTGCTTGTGTCGACCGAACACACACAATTTTTGTGTGTTTGGTGTTTATTTATTTGTTTTAATTAAATCCAATTTCAGTTTTAACAAGTTTGGCCCCTCTACATTCCTTTTAGTTTATTTTTATGTCTTTAACTACAAATAAGTCATCATCTAACTAGGTTAGTGTCATTCCTAGTTAGTTTATTTTACTAATTTATTTGCAATCTAATTGAAATTTCAAGAATTTATGTTTTCGGGATGTTACAAGTCCACCCCCCTTAAAAAGGGTTTCGTCCCCGAAACCAAAGTACGTACCGAATAGTGTAGGGTAAAGACGTCGCATCTCTTCTTCGGATTCCCATGTAGTGTCTGAGCCCTTCCTGTGCTCCCACTTGATCTTGACTTGATCGATTTGTTTGTTTCGCAAGTGCTTAATCTTTCGATCTAAAATTTCTATGGGCTTTACAATATAATTAAAGCGATCATCCACTTCGATATCATCGTAATGAATATAAGTTGTCTCATCCGCTAAACATTTCCGAAGATGTGACACATGAAATGTGCTATGAATTCTGCTTAGTTCCTCCGGTAGTTCAAGGCGGTAAGCTACCTTTCCTACCCTTTCTATAATCACAAATGGCCCGATAAATCTCGGGCTTAATTTTCCTCTTTTTCTAAACCTGATAACACCCTTCCATGGAGATACTTTGAGCATGACTTTGTCACCAACCTGAAATTCGATTGGCCTGTTCCTTTTGCCAGCATACGCTTTTTGTCTATCTTGAGCCGCTTTCAAGTGTGCCCGAACCACATCAATCTTTTCATTAGTTGCTCGTACTATGTCTTGGTGGGCGAGTTCACGTGGACCCACTTCACCCCAACATACCGGGGTTCGGCATTTCCTACCATAGAGCATTTCGTACGGTGCCATCTTAATACTAGCATGATAGCTGTTGTTATACGAAAACTCAACCAATGGTAGATAAACATCCCAACTTCCTCCAAAGTCGATTATACATGCTCGTAGCATGTCTTCCAATGTTTGTATTGTTCTTTCACTCTGTCCATCTGTTTGAGGATGGTACGCAGTGCTAATGTTGAGATTGAACCCTACCAGAGGAACAGATAATTAAAGCCAAAACTGGGTCAGAGCAGTGGATCCAGAATAAGCAGATGTTACATACAAGTCTCTCCCCTTGAAAGTGGTTTCAACATCTGCTGACCTCCTATCTGCTGGTCGTGCAAACTGCTGACCTACAACTGCTGCTCAAGTAAAGACCTGATGAAAGACTAAAGCCCTGCTGCTCAATCTACTGTCTTGAGTCAAGTACTGCTGATCTGGACAAGCACTGATGGGTTCACAGCAGTGGAAGGATGCAGCAGCTGTTTAAGTGTCTTTTATGTAATGAAATGTAATAGCAGTAGTTAGGGTAGCAGTGCTTGTATAGATCAGAGGTTAGAGTTTGTTAGGAGGTTAGATGTCACTTTCATGGTGACGCCAGCTAAGATGCTCAGTGGTTTGCCAGTGCCTATAAATAGAACAGTGCTCTGTACTGTTCTATTAGCTCTTTGCAATATCGTCTTCTTTGCACGAACAAACACTAACCAGGTATCCGTACAACTTAATTAATGATTAATTACTACTTGATTACTGTGCTTGATTGAACTAGCTGATAAACTGCTACCTGCATACTGATACATGCACTTACTTGCATCATACTTTATTTGCTGTCACTACATTGATTACATACTGAACCCTAGTGACAAACTTGATGCACAAAAAGCACAGTAGCACTAAACGGATACACAGTGAACATGCTGATATAACCAGCATCAGGCAAATACTGCCTCTAAGGCCTGTTAAGAGCCTCATATATTTTGGCTACACTGGTAGTGAGTGTAGGATATAAGGGTTGTGTTACCGCGTCTCTAGGAATAAGATACACTGATTCGGATGTGCCAAAAACGTACTTTAAGTACCAAACACAGCACTTTAACAAATTAACCGGCTTCTAGCTGACTAGTAAAGTGCCAGAAAATGAGAAAATATTACTAGACACTTTCTAAAGTGTCGGGAAAACAATTGTGTCACCAAAAATATAATAACGACACTTTAAAGCTTTTATAACGCTTTAACGGATTACTATCCAACCGAACACCCGGACTTTACCCGGAACATGAAAACTTTACTATTTTTATTATTACTCTTTTTCTGAGCCAGTTAGGGTCCCTGGTTACCCTAACACCCGCCATAACGTGTATCATACGACTAACAAGGTTAAACACTTGGTTAACTTAATTAACAAAACAACCCCCCTAACTAATCTTGTTCTAATCGAACTAACCCACCCCCATCCCATAACCGGCCCCATCTAGGGGAGACACAAGGGTACAAGTTAGATTATCTTAATCTTGTTTTGTTTAATATCTAAGGAACATATTACCCATTGGGTAATAACACTTGTTTTACTTATAAATACTAGAGATTATCACACTTAATCTTTCATAACATAAACCACAAAAATTACTCTCTTCACTTGCTCTCTACCTCTCGGCCGAACATCACCCTCACCACCATCATACTTTCGGCCCTTGATCTCTTCATTCCATCATCATACAAGCATCCAAGGTCGCGTATTAGGAACTTTGGTGCACTCGGAACACGAAGGACCTCAACCGTTGGCTTTTATCCACGCGTTTTTCGTCACGATTCTTCCCTAGCCCCGAGCTAGAGGTATATTGTTTAAAACTTGTTTTTACACTCATCTAAAGTGGTTAAAAGGATTATTGTCGGTTGAATCTCGTTATATTGAAAGATGATGCATTAAAGTCTAGTAAAATCACAAAAATGGTGGTTAATAGCATATAACTTGTGTAAAAGTCGTAGGACTTGAAATTTGTGTTTATCTAGACCCGATCTATGATGTGGTAGCCCAAATCTTCGTTTAACCCGACTTTGTAAAATCATGTATCATCACATAAGCTTGTTTTTGAAAGATACAAGGGTTAAAGGTGAAACACTACCACATTTTAGAGACATGAACTTGTGTAGAAATATTTTTCTTGTGTAAAAGTGATTTAACCGGTAAAATGGTGTTTAAAACTAGCGGATCTACGTATCCGCAAGTGGTATTTTTGAAAGACCACACTTTAAAGAAATCATGTTTTTCTAAAGATGGATCTTACACTAATAAATATGATTTTATGAACCACAAGGGTGTAGACACTTGTGAAATGGAAAGATCCGACAAATAACTATTTTTGGGAAAATGACTTGAAGTTGTAAAGACGAATTTCTTTAAACACGGGGTTTTTACAAGATTAAAGCTACTTTATATAAGGATCCATATATATAAAGGTGATTTACAGTAAAGATACGGAAAAACTACAAGTTCATGCGATTATGCAAATTTACATACTTGTCGACTAGTTTGTTGTGTTGGAGATTGTTTGATTGAATAAAGAAGATTGTTGATTGATTTGTTAAAAGAAAATGATACGCTTGAAAGCGTGGCCACCTCCAGTTACAAAGGAAACTCTGGCGAAATTTTTCTAAAAACCTAACACTTAGACTTTTTACACAACAAGTGTTAGAACTATCTTTGGACATACTTTCGAAACATAAATTTCGCCAGCACTATATTTTACTAAATATTCGGAGGTGGGATTTTCACAAAGATTAACGTGATAAATATACTTGTCACAACACTGTTTATGATTATTTTGTGAAAATACATAAATATTATTTTAAAGTGAAAATAATATTTACAAGCGTTAATGATTCCAAAACTTTACGAACGCTTCCACAAACATATAAGTTACACCGGTAATTACATTACCACAAGATTGATAAAACGTAACTTACGCACATGTATTGTATCTCCCATCCTTGGGAAGAAGAATAACTACCAAGTGTATACGGAACATAAACACGAAATAGTTGTCTAACTATTTCCCAAAGACATAAACTGTAAAGCTAAGGCACGGCCGTCCGTCTAATAGAATTAGCACTTGTAGGTCGTTGCACAGCTTACTTTATTGGAGACACTTGGTAGAGACGCGCATTCACTGTGAGTTCATGTCCCCCTTTTCTCTAACTGTTTTCAGTTTACTTAACTTCGGGGGTGAAATACATGTTACTATGATTTACGAGTACTTTACAACGGTATGTTTAACGTAAGGAGGTGTTATACGATCATGTGAGTGGATAGGAACAACATGGGGCCATTAGCCCTCATGGAGGGACCGAGGGACAGGAGCGGTAGATCTATCTGGGTGTAGCGAGCCCAGCCCCCGGCCAAACTAGAAACGGACCGTGGGGTGACCTTGTCCACATACTTTGCCGTGGCGAAATCTGCTAGGTTTGAGTCTCCCTATTTGCACTTCACATATGTCAGTGGCCTTGCAAACCATTGGTGATCACAAGTCCTCTTACAACTGCTACATACCACAACTATTTTATACTCACAAGTGTTTTACTTACTCACTTACACATGAACTCGCTCAACATTATTGTTGATTTTTCAACTTACATGTATTTCAGGAAATTAACGAGATCTGGCACGGTATGGCATGTTTTCCGCTGCACTAGTTTCCAAGGTCATCCGGGGTTTAGGAGATGTGTCTCTTTCCTGGACAAGACACAATCCTTAAACCACATTTGTGTTATGTTTTTAGTTGGTAATGTTTGTTGAACAAGATTATGTTTGTCGGGGTATATTAAAACAATGGCATTGTGTTTTGGTTTTCGAAACTTAATGGATGATCTTGCATGTTTTTAACTCATATAGCTTTGGTATGATTAAGCTATGGTATTAAGAAGTCACACCAACATTAACCACGCTTCCGCAAAGCCAGGGTGTGACAGCTTGGTATCAGAGCTCTGATCATAGCGAACTAGGATTCTGTCTCGAGTCTAGACTATGATCACTAGGGTTCTCACGAAAACATTTTTCTGCATACCACTTAAGTCCAGATCCACACTTTTTACAAACAAATGTTGAGCACATTTTATTAATTATAAGTTCAGCTTGGAGGGCTGAGGATCGATCTGGAGGATCGAGAGGATTAAGGTAGTTGAGCACATTGGTGTGTTATAGGATCGATCTGGAGGATCGAGGCTTGGTCTAGGTGACCAAGATAGTGGGCTAGCAAGGCTAGGAAGAAAAGGTTCAGCCTGGAGGGCTAAGGATCGATCTGGAGGATCGAGGTTTGGTTTTAGTAAAGGATAGAGCAGTCTGGTAGACTGGATGGTATTTGGCTAGTAAGACTAGGAGGATTATGTGATGCCTTACTTGATGACTTATGTGATTATCTGACTATGTGATTTACTGTTTATGCATACTTGTATTTATGTTACAGATACATGGATTCGGCTGATTCAGGTGGTTCAGACATCACCGACCCCAGGCGTATTGTATCGGATGACCTGGAGTCGTCGGAGCATGAGGTTTATACGTCAGATTTCACCAGCACGGATGACGATGACTTTCAGCCATTCGCCTTACCCGACGGCGTTGATGAGCTCCCAGTTGACCTTCCCGCCGGGGATCTACCACTGGCACTGATCCCTGCTCCTATACCGCTGGCTGCGTACCCAGCTTACCATTTACCCATCGACGACGAGGAGGACGACGTCGATATGTTTGAGGAGGAGCCTATGGAGGATGCTCAGGGCGAGGCCCTACCTGCTGTTGCTCCTTTACTGATCGCAGATGCTCCGGCTGCGGAGTCACCTGCACATTCCCCAGTCGCGGACTCCTTTGAGTCTGTGGCTTCTGTACCCACACATGCTCATAGTGCGCAGCACTTTTTCCATGGGTCCGATTCTGACCAGGCTTTTTCTGTTGCTTCCATACCTGGACTTGTTTTTGCCCATGACGACGAGGAGGAGTCAGATCCTATGTTTCCACCAGGGTTTGATCCTGACCGTGATTTAGAGTATGTCCCGATGGACGAGTTGATGGAGGACCCAGTAGACGCTGTTGACCCTTTTGATCCGATTGATCCTGACTTTGATTTTGACATGGCGTTTGATGACTTGGAGCCTGCCATTGCTCCTGAGCAGGCAGCTGCCCTTGACCCTTTACCAGAGCATGACCCTGTGCATGCTGATGTACCTTTTGAGCCTATTGCTGATGATCACCACATTGATGTTCCTGTTGATCCCATTGGTCCTTTACCTATTGTTGATGTACCTGCTGACCACCCTATAGAGCACTTGGCACCCGTTCACCCTGTTGTTGCTCCCTTATTTGATCCCGTTCCCATAGAGCCCGGACATGCACCGTTCGCGGCACATATGGATCCACCGGACGAGTCTGCCCAGCATGGCTGGATACCGGCAGACGAGAACGTTCCCCCATTCCCTCCACAGATTCCTGTTGCACCACATATTGACTTTTCGTTTCAGGTACCTATGTTTATACCTCCAGCAGGGCCTGGAGAGGGCTCTTCAGCACACCCTGATGGGCATGTACCGATGCCCATGCCTTTCATGCCTCAGATTCCATTTGTTCCACCTACTACAGCCCCTTTTGGTATGGCACCCTTTGACCCTACTCGTGAGCCACTGCTGTGGTCACCATTTTCCCCCATGCCACCCACTGATCCATACCACAGATTCCACGTGGGACATACCATCGAGGATGTATTGATGTCGTTTGTACACCAGCACGAGTCGCATGAGCACCGACTACAGGATTTGGAGAGAGCCCGTCTGCAGCCATGTCAGTGCCATGGCCGGGTACCCTCTCCGTTGCAGCCGTTTCGACCATTACCCCCTGACTATGCTGCTCGTCTTACTACTTTGGAGCAGCAGATTGCTTCCATTATTCGCACACAGCAGGCGATGGAGGCGGACTGGTTACAGTTGCGCCGTTTGTTTTATACCCATTTTCCCCCTCCTCCACCACCATCGGCTTAGAGCTCATCGGTGCCACTTGGGTAGGCGAGGTGATAAGGCGGCGATTGCTTTTTGATTACACAGCATTTTGGGGAGACTACGATATGATTTGACTTTTGTTATGTACTTGATGTTGTATTGATACTGATGTAGTTTTTGACAGGGGTGATGTAGCCCCTAATGATTGAGGATTGTATGTATACACTTACGATGTGGTCTCATTTATATGGCAATCGCAGCTTTCTCACCATATTTGGATTCGCTAGATTACTTGTTATGACATGGGATGTGTGTGATTAATATTTGTGATGTGTGATAACCTGTGATGTTATGTATTTACTACCGTTATATACGTACGCTATACTACGAACTGATTTACGTATTATAACAACGGAGCCTTACTAAGGCCTAACCAACTTAAAACATCTTTTAGAAGATGCCGCCAAGACGCGAACCAAACATGCCAACAAACGAGGCAGAACTCCAGCAGATTATTGCTGCCGCCATAGCACAGTACGCAGCATCTCAGCCAGGAGCGAGCGGAAGTGTTAACCAAGGCAATAACAATCCACCTCACGGTAATACCATGCCATTCGAACCTACCATGAACTAGCTGGACATCTTTAGCAATGATGCTAATGCCAAACACATGTTTTAACATACGTGCAGGATGCACCTACAAGCAGTTCTTAGACTGCAAACCAGTTAACTTCGATGGCACAGGAGGTGCAGTTGCCTTTACCCGCTGGGCTGAGAAAACCGATTCTGTGTTACGCATGAGCAAGTGTGCCGAGGATCAGCAAGTCACATACATTTCAGGGCTGTTTTTAGACGGAGCCCTATCATGATGGAACCTACAAGTGCAAACACTAGGCGAAGCTGCCGCCTACGCCCTGACTTGGGCCGAATTGAAAGAACTGATGCGCAAGAAGTACTGTTCACGCGCAGAAATTCAAAGGTTGGAGACTGAATTTTGGCACTTAAAGATGGATGGACCTAAGATTGCGGAATACGTCCAGAGGTTTCACGACCTATCTCAAGTGGTTCCTTACATGGTTACGCCAGAATACAAGCGAATCGAGCGCTTCATTTGGGGTTTGGCTCCCCAAATAATCAGCATGGTAACCTCCTCCAAACCAGCAACTATCACTGAAGCCATCGATTTGAGCGTGGCTCTCACTGAGGAGGCGATTCGTTTAAACAAGTTTGATGAAGTCAAGGCAAAGAAGACAGAGACTCACGTTGAGTCCTCAGGGGATAACAAAAGGAAGTTTTCAAACTTCAAACAAGGCGTCAGTATGGCAGTAAAGAAGGGAAAATCAGCTGGTAGTACCAAGAGAGGAAAAGGGTACCAGGGCACCCAGCCCAGATGCAACAACTGCCAACGCCACCACACTGGCCCTTGTAACGTAAGAGTTTGTGAATCTTGTGGAAAACCGGGCCACACAAGGGAATCGTGTTGGGCTAGTACAGGCCGCGGAGGCCAGGGAGGATATGGATATAAGAATGATAACCGTGGTGGAAACGGAAACCGCCTAAATTTTGGAGGAAACAGAAATCGAGGCAACAATGCCAACCAGAACAACACCCCAGCTGGAAACGGTGATGGAAACGGGCAGAGGCTCGGATGTTATAACTGCGGGGAAATCGGGCATTTTAAGAAGAATTGCCCAACACTGAATCAAGCCCGTGGTAGAGTATTCCAGCTCGAAGCTAGAGAAGCACGTCAAGATCCAAATGTTGTTACGGGTACGTTCCCTATCAATCAGCGCTATGCATCTGTTTTATTTGATACTGGTGCCGACTATAGCTTCGTATCACTAGAATTTAAGAATATGCTTGGGTTAGCTGCTCATAAGTTAGACATTCCCTACTCGATCGAATTAGCTAATGGAAAGTTAGTTGGAGCCGACGAAGTAATCAGAGGTTGCGTGATAGAATTGGGAGAACGCGAGTTCACTCGGGATCTACTACCAGTCCAATTGGGAAGTTTCGACGTGGTAGTAGGAATGGATTGGCTATCCGGAAACAAGGCTGAGATAGTATGTCACGAGAAAGTTGTTCGCATCCCAACCGATGATGGTGAGACGATTGTGGTTCACGGAGAGAAGCGTGACACACCGCTAAGATTTATCAGTTGCTTGAAGGCAAGGAAGTGTTTACAGAAAGGATGTGTTGCTTTTCTGGCACACATTGTGGACAAGAAGGCTGCTGAGCCAACGATCGAGGACATCCCTGTCGTAAGGGAGTATCCAGAAGTCTTCCCAGAAGACTTACCCGGACTGCCACCTCAGAGGCAAGTGGAGTTTCACATTGACTTAGTTCCAGGCGACGCGCCTGTAGCTAAGGCGCCTTACAGACTTGCGCCGTCTGAGATGCAGGAACTGTCAACACAACTTCAGGAGTTGTTAGACAAGGGTTTTATCCGACCAAGCTTCTCGCCTTGGGGAGCTCCGGTCTTGTTTGTCAGGAAGAAGGACGGAAGTTTCCGCATGTGTGTAGACTACAGAGAATTGAACAAGCGGACGATCAAGAACAGGTATCCTCTGCCAAGAATCGACGATCTGTTCGATCAACTTCAAGGTTCAAGCTGCTACTCTAAGATCGATCTTCGATCTGGATACCATCAACTGAGGATACAGGAGGAAAGTATCCCGAAAACAGCCTTCCGAACCCGCTATGGACACTACGAGTTCCTCGTTATGCCATTTGGTTTGACAAACGCACCTGCGGTGTTCATGGATCTAATGAATAGGGTTTGCAAGCCATACTTAGACAAGTTCGTGATTGTATTCATCGACGATATCCTGATTTACTCAAAGACGAAGGCTGAACACGAACAACATCTTAGAACCATATTGGAGCTGCTAAAGAAGGAACAGCTGTACGCCAAATTCTCCAAGTGCGAGTTTTGGCTACGCGAAGTCCAATTTCTTGGACATGTGGTTAATGGGGATGGAATTCATGTTGATCCCACAAAGATCGAGGCAATCAAAAACTGGGAAACGCCTACAACGCCAACCGAGATTCGGCAGTTCTTGGGTTTGGCTGGCTACTATCGGAGGTTCATCGAGGATTTTTCAAAGATCGCTCAACCACTGACACTACTCACGCAGAAGGAAAGGACGTTTGATTGGGGAATCAAGCAGGATGAAGAAT
Source organism: Helianthus tuberosus (assembly GCA_030545235.1). NCBI lineage: Eukaryota > Viridiplantae > Streptophyta > Magnoliopsida > Asterales > Asteraceae > Helianthus > Helianthus tuberosus. The sequence continues at coordinate 67,586 of JARYGA010008569.1, forward strand.
TTCAAATATTGAAGGATAAGCTTTGTAACGCGCCAATCTTAGCTCTACCAGAAGGTACTGATGACTTTGTGGTATACTGCGACGCATCGCGTCAGGGATTGGGTTGTGTGTTGATGCAACGCCAAAAGGTCATTGCTTATGCATCACGCCAACTGAAAGTGCATGAAAAGAATTATACCACACACGATTTAGAGCTTGGCGCAGTGGTTTTTGCTTTAAAGATCTGGAGACACTACCTGTATGGTACGAAGTGCACAATCTTCACAGATCACAAAAGCCTACAGCATATATTCAATCAAAAGGAGTTGAATATGAGGCAAAGACGATGGGTTGAATTGTTAAACGACTACGACTGCGAGATAAAGTATCACCCAGGGAAGGCGAATGTAGTCGCCGATGCCCTGAGTCGTAAAGAAAGAATCAAGCCCATAAGGGTTAGGGCTATGGAAATGATCATACGAACCGACCTTTCCTTGCGCATTTGTGCTGCACAAAAGGAAGCTCTCAAGGAGGGAAACCTTGAGGAAGAATATCTCCGTGGAATGGAGAAGCTTTTGGTACCAAACGAGGAAGGGACGTTATGTTTTGAGAAAAGAATTTGGGTTCCTCTGTTTGGTGGATTAAGGGAAGTTATTTTCGACGAAGCGCACAAGTCACGGTACTCTATCCACCCTGGATCGGATAAGATGTACCAGGATCTCAAAGACTACTATTGGTGGCCTAGGATGAAAGGCGACGTTGCTGTTTACGTGAGCAAATGTTTAACGTGCGCTAAGGTCAAGGCGGAATACCTGAAGCCTTCGGGACTTCTGCAACAACCTGAGATTCCCAAGTGGAAATGGGAACAAATCTCAATGGATTTTGTTACAAAATTACCAAGAACGCCAAGAGGCCATGATATGATTTGGGTGATTGTTGACCGCCTAACAAAGTCCGCACACTTTCTGCCAATCAAGGAGAAAGACGGTACAAGCAAACTTGCGGAAATTTACTTGAGAGAGATCGTAGCACGTCATGGAGTACCACTCTCGATCATCTCGGATAGAGACGGAAGATTTGTGTCAAGAATATGGCAATCTTTCCAAGAGTCTTTTGGCTCACAATTGAATCTGAGCACTGCGTTCCATCCGCAAACTGACGGCCAGAGCGAGCGAACGATACAAACTTTAGAAGACATGCTGAGGGCATGTGTTATGGATTTAGGCGGTAGCTGGGATAAACACTTACCTTTGGTCGAATTTTCATACAACAACAGCTACCACACCAGTATTGGTGTCGCGCCATTTGAGGCCCTATACGGACGCAAGTGCCGATCACCACTATGTTGGTCTGACGCAGGTGATAGGCAGCTTGCTGGTCCCGAGATCGTCCAAGAGACGACAGACAAAATTGCGCAAATACTTAAACGCATAGAAGCCGCTCGCCACAGACAAAAGGCCTACGCGGATCCAAACCGGAAGCACGTGGACTTCCAAGTCGGAGAAATGGTGTTGTTAAAGGTTTCGCCCTGGAAAGGGGTAGCACGCTTTGGAAAGCGTGGGAAGTTAAATCCGCGCTACATTGGTCCCTTCAGAATTCTGGAGAGAATTGGGACGGTAGCATACAAGTTGGACCTACCCGCTGAACTAAATGGTGTTCACGATACATTCCATGTATCCAATTTAAAGAAAAGTCCAACTCAAATTGACGTTGCCATTCCTATCGACGAGATTCATATTGACGACACGCTCCACTTTGTTGAAGAACCTGTTGAGGTCACGGATTGGAAAGTTAACAAGACCCGCCGGAGCAGTGTCAAACTCGTCAAAGTACGTTGGAATGCCAGACATGGTCCTGAATTCACATGGGAACGTGAGGACCGGATGAAAGAGAAATACCCCCACTTATTTCCTAAGAACCCTGCTTCTACAAGCAGAACTTAAATTTCGGGACGAAATTTATTTAACGGGGGGAGAATGTGACAACCCGCACTAAACCAGGTATCC